>APFE030886829.1:173277-188666 GCA_000404065.3 Pinus taeda | reverse complement strand
TTGGGAGTGGGTAATGATTCTTTACCGTTATCTTGTTCAAGGCCCTGAAATCAACACACATACGCCAAGTGCCATTTTTCTTTGGAATCAGTACAATCGGTGACCCACATGGCGAAGTACTTGGCCTTATGAAACCCTTGTCCAAAAAGTCCTTGATTTGCTTCTTTATTTCAGCATTCTCCATAATAGACATGCAGTACATGCCTATGTTTGGAAGAGGACAATCTGGATGCAAATGGATTTCATGCTGAATCTCCCTCTTAGGAGGCAAACCTATTGGCTCCTGAAATATCTCATGATATGCATCAACTACATCATACAGATCTGATTTAAGTTTTGGATCACAATTGTCAAATGACTCATGATTCACATCAACCTTGGGCTTAATCATAAGAAGAACAAAATTCTTACTTGAATTGACCAGCCTTTTTACCTGTCCTGCATTCACCATCGCTATATTTGTCTTCTTGCAATGAGCTCTAACAATGAACTCCTTGCCATCTTTGAAAAGATGATATTTGTTTTCATGGCGATGGAAAATAGCTTTCTTGTCAAACAAGTAAGGACTTCCCAAAACAATTCCTGCTATATCAAAAGGTATCACATCAAGTTCAACTGTATCAATAAAATGTGCAGTAATTGCAAAGCGCAATGTGCACTTTCTTGAAACTTGTAAATTTGCATCCTTGCAAATCCATCCAAGTGGATATGGCTTCGGATGTGGAATGGTCTCAAGTTTAAGCTACTTGACCAAGTCTTCTGATATGAGGTTTGCTTCTGACCGACTATCAAAATGTGTGTCAATTTTAGTATGTTTTGAAATCACCCTCACATGAAACAATGCAATTCTTTCTTCCTCATTAGGAGCTTGTACATGACAGTTTGAGGTACTAGTGTTGGCTTGAATTTCCATTTCTTTTCCCTTCAAGTTTCTCAATCCCATGGCTGTAATTTTGGTTTCATCACCTGAATCATTCCCTAAATCTTGTGGAGTAGATGTAGTAGAAGCAGATTTCTTTTTCCCTTTGGATTTGTTAAATTGAGGTCTTTTTTCAGGATGTAATTTCCAATAGTTTTTCTCCTTATGGCCTGGTTTAGAACAATGTTTACAGATCACTTTCTCACCCTCCTGTTTGACAAATGCATTCTTTTTTCCCTTTCCCTTGGAGGTTTTCTCTTTGTTTTTCCCCTTAGCGGGCTTGTTTCTACCCTCTTCAAATGTGTTTTTCCCCTTGCCTCTAAATAGGTAGCTTGGACACAAACCTCATCCAAGCTAGTAGGGTTAAACATCAAGATGGTGTGTCTAAGGTAGCTATGCAAGCCACCAATATATTTCATCAAGGTGTCATGGGTCTGTAAATCTACCCCTAACAAGAGATATCTTCTCCTGAATTCTTGGGTGTAGTCTTGGACATTCTGACCCTTAAGTTGTCTGAAATTTTGCCAGTTCATAATGGCTTTCTGCATGTGAGAAAGAGGATAAAATTGTTTTTTAATGGCTAACAGAAAGTCAGTCCATGTTAAGGTAACCTTACCAAATTTCTTGATCTCCTCTTTAGTCTTGGCCTCCCACCAGACTAGTGCTACTCCATCCATTCTCAAAGAAGCCAACTGAATCTTTGTGGCATCATCATGCGTGTTCTATATCCTCAAGTAAACTTCCAATTGCCTAACCCAATTGTCAAGCTTTTCTGCATTCACTTCACCATTAAACATAGGCAATTCAAATTTTACATCAAGCTTCAAAAAAGGATTTTTTCCAGAGGATCTATGTTTATGCACAGAAGAAGAAGATGAGGATGAAGATAAAGGAGGTGACGATGGGGGTGGTGGATCACCATTACCTCCATGTCCCTTCTTGGAATGATAATCATCCTTCTTACCTCCTGAAGGACCCTCTCCTTCAAGTGGATGTTTGGACCCTTCTCCAGTCAATTTCTCATTTCTTTCTTGGTACAATATCCTCACCATTTTAGTGAGGTCCAAGAAAGCCTTTTTGAAGAATCTTTCTTCTTCTCTTGGATTAGTGTCTTGAGGAATTTCTCCTTCATGTTCAGACATTCTGGAAGCTTCTGCTGAGACTCTTGAGGGTGAGATTGAAGGTGAAGGTGATGGCTCTCTGGCATTCCCCCTTGACTGAGGATTCTCTCATTCTCTAGTCAACTGTCCTTCCCCTCTTTTAAGTTTCAACCCGGTAAGCATCGATACTTGCAAGTTAGAAGATCTTTGCACAAAAACAATCAAAAGACAACTACACCAAAGATTGACCGAAAGAGCATTTATCTACTTTGCAATTGTATAACAAGAGCATTTCGAAGGCTTCCTGGCTCGTTTCAGGCTCTGTCTATAGCTTATTTGACTGCTTTTGATACAAAGAAACAACAACATAGCTCTAATACCAACTTGATCTGAATTTGAAACTACTTGAAAAAGGTTTGCAAGGTATTCAATTCAGTAGTAAGCATGTTTAAAACATTCCCATGTCTTGCAGTAAAGAAACAAATGAAATTTTCAGTTGTTCATGATCCATTCAAGCATAGTAGAATTATTTCCTTTTACTATTTAACACATCAAAACGAATTTGTTCTGCAAAATAAATCAACCACAGATGCAAAAGAAGTTGATGAAGCAGTTCACCCCTCCTGGGCTACATCTGCTGGGTCCAAGGCTCCCAAATGGGTCAGTCCTCGTTTTAATTAAATGCTCAAAATGAATTTACATCTTAATAAAAGTTTCTACAGGTGAAATAGACTGTAAAATCGGATTCATAACACATGAATCCTTCAGGATTGACTGTTGGTTCACCTCTAATGGATACCTGCAACCTGAAATAGTTCTCACAATACTGGGCCCTAGTGGCTCCTAGAACTTCCACGGCTCCAAAACTTGTGTAAATGACCTTTAATGGCTGAAAGAACTATGCCAATGGCTTTAGAACGTCCAAAAAACCCAAAAAAAAAAAAAAAAAAACAATCGTCCAAAACGGCCTTTCCTAGGCAAAGTTATGGCCAGTTAATGATAACTGCCAGTTTCCCCTCAAAGAACTCCAGCTAACTTTAGTGGAGGCTAGTTAGCTCTGCCAAATCCGGGAGTCTGCCAAATATGGCACCACCACCAAAAATCCTGCCAACTTTGCCTTAACCACTGGCTAAATTTTCGCATGTGACCACGTGGATGGTTTGGCGGTTTGCATAGGATTCCGTGCTCGGTGGTTAGTTGCTGGCCCTTGGTTCCTGGGCGCTTGGTCGTATGGAATGTGGGTTGGCCCCCTTATTTTCCTGCTTGCCATAAATTCAAACCTTAAATATTAACCGTTCCCATGAAATTTCAATTCACGCGGCTGTGGCGTATTGGTAATGCGTTGGCCTTTTTCAATGGAGGTCGGGGGTTCAATCCACAACCCCACCGAATTTCTAACATATGCGCTCAATACCTTGCTTACATCAACTGAGCCACGTGGCGGCCTCTAATTGGCCCGTCCCAATAGAATATTCCATGGAATATTCCACGGAATATTTCGTGGAATATTTTTTATTTTTTATTTTTTTTGAAAATTCAAAAATTAAGGATCACTGGGCGATTTTGTTTTTGACATAACTTTCACATACGGCGACTGTTTTTCGAACTGTTTGCGGCACCGGAATCAGAAGGACGAGATCTATCCGGTCGTTGAAGTTCAAGCCAATTTTGATCACTTTCAATTTTGATCATTTTTCGACACTTGGGACATGAGCCCCTAATCATTGTTCCATTGTTCTACTTTTCCTCTCCATCACACCAGTTTTTGTGGGGTGCTTGCAATTGATAGTTATATCCTTATCCAATTTTCTTCACAAAAGTCATAAAACTCATTTGAGGTAAAATCCGCCCCTTTATTAGACCTTAGAAATTTTATTTTAAAATGTATTTTGTTTTCAGTAAGGGCTTCAAAGGTTTTGAACTTAAAAAGTGCTTCAAATTTGTCCTTCAAAAATGCAACCCAAGTTACCCTAGTATATTCATATACAATCAACATAAAATTGTCTCTCCACTTTAGGTTTCAATTCTTGAGGGTTCACATATGTCTATATTAACCAACTATAGAGGTTTGATTGATGAGTGTTCCCTTGTATTGAAACATACTCGAGTTTGTTTTCGAATTTGACATGATTTTCAAGATGTATTGTTAGGCTTTGAAATCCTTAGAAACTTCATTACAAATTTATTCTAGTTGAGATTCATCGGATGATCCAAAATTATTTTCCCCCACCTTTTATGCCATAGTTAGTTGTCATTAAGCTTTTCCAAACGAGATTTTTCATTTTCCTCATTACGTATACATTATTTGGTGTTCTAACATCCTTTGCTACTACTTTCCCTATGTTTTTTGTCTCTATTTCACAACCTTTGGAGTGAAAAGTGACATCATACCCTTGGCCACACATATTATTTACACTCAACAAGTTGTGTTTGATCCATATACATATATAAACTTATGTGCGTTGCCTCTTCCATTATCCAAACTAGTTGTTCCTATGTTGATTAACATACCTAGAGCATCATTACCAAAGGTAATACTACCAATATTATCTTCTCTCAATGATAGGAATTTTCCCTTATCACTAGTCATGTCTTTGGAGCACTCATTGTCAATGTACCAATGGCTACACTAGTTCTGAGCATATAAAACAATGCCACGTTCTTTTTCCTTTCCTTCCTTTTTCTTCTTCCATGTCTTGGGATCTTCTTGTGATTGCATGATCTGAGGGGATAATATGATTTTTCTTGTTTTGCAATCAACTTCTTATGTCAAAAATTGTGACAATTATAGTATTAATTATGATCTAGCAAAGGAGAAAAGAGATTGTTGCTTCTAGGATTATTCCTATGAGGATTTATAACTCTACTATCCCTATTCCTTGAGGACTTATAAGATTCATTACTTATATTTTTGAAATGATTATATTTAATATATAATCTACATTGGACATCCTTATGACCAAAATTGTTAAATGAATATCAATAGTCATGAAACATATTTTGATATCTCAGATCAAATCGCCTTTGAGGGAAAGATGTTTTGATTATTTGTTGGCTTTCTCTTTGAGATGGATGATGATTTTGTTGATTTTTTACTTTATCTTTTTGAATATTCAAATTGTTGTTCTTTACCTTCCTTTTCTATTGTTGAGTTTCATTATTGTCCCTAATTTCCTTTCCATCATTTACCTTTATTTGCTACTACTAAATTTGATCATTTCCATTTATTATGTTGTTGTTATGTCCTTTGAGAACTACTTAGATGGGGGGGGTGAATAAATAGTGTGATCTTCTTAATAATTTTACCAATTTAAACTTTAACTTAATCACACATTTATTCACCAGTAATACAATAGCTTATCTCATGAACATAAGCCATATAAGCACCTAAAATAAGATAATCATGAGAGAAAAAATAAACATCACATGAAAACACATCCACACAAGAGACACAAGCTATCTGGTGGAAAAATCTTCACTAGGAAAAAAACCACCCTTGATGCTATTGCACTGCTTTGAATATTCTATTAAGAAAAAATTGTCTTTTACATAGATGATTGGCTCCCATTAGTCAAGAGACTCAACATCATATAAAATTAAGTGAATCTAATTAGCCTGGAGACTCGATTCTACTGATCATCTTAGAAGACTATGTTATGCACAGATATATGTATTACCATCCGCTGAAATCCACCACAATCAATTGATCCTCACCCAACTCTGATTGGACTATCCAACTACCATTGGATTGAGAAACTATTCCTTTTTGAAAATTTGCAATCACTACTCCACATACATGAAGTCATTGCTCCTCTACTCTATGTTGATCTTGCTTCATATATTTTCACACTAAATCCCAAGAGTTTTTGCTCAACTTGATTCAACTTTGCAATACGAACTCTAGTAGAAAGAGAATCTCATCAAATAAAAAATAAATACCACAAAAATATGCTCTCCAGGCAAGAAAAATAATGGTCACAATCCATCCAACAAAAACTAAATAATATCATCGATAGCTAAAATAAAACTCATAACAAACCCTCACACCAAAATATTAATGTTGCATAATACAATCAACAACATTATATTCTATGGATATGTTCCAAAGGCATCAGCAACACCTAAAAAAATAAATGTGAGAGTTACTAATATGGAGCTATAACAAGATCTCCATCAATACCAAACTCTATTATCACTTTCTACATCTCTGATATAAATTCTAGAATTTTGAACCAATAATATGCTTCACGAAATAAATCTTCTCATATTGCTATGATTAGATTTCATACACTAAAGAAATCAAGCTCATTATGGCTCTGAAGCATACTCACCCAATGGATCCTTCTCTAACTCACTTACACTCATAATCAACCATCACTCGACTCCAAAGTCGAATATATAAAACATGGAGGGAAAGATTGAGATTTTGGCTAGGATCAATGGTGCACAAATTGGACAAAATCAATCCACTAACATCACTAATTGTGCCCTAAACGTGTTCACATCATTGCACGACCTTTCCAAACCATTCCCTACCTTTACAACTTATTATAGAAGCCTTTTGAAATTTCCATGCCAATTTCCATCCAATTTGCCTGAGGAATGCAGAGATTTTTTTGTGAAAACCCTTAGTCACATGAAAAACACTAACTAAATTGACTATAACCTTCATTCATTTGCAAAATCTTGTCTCCTAGAAATTGAAAACTTTCAATCGCATGGATAAGCCTCTGTGGAAATGACTAGGGAAGAGCATAAGGAAAGGCAATGGAACTTTAGTCGAGACCCTCTTCTAGATGATGGATCACCTTTTACAACACCTAAACATGCTTCCAAACCTATTTCAAGCTTGGTAACACCTCAACAAGTGGATAAAATAAGTCTCCCAAGTGTTACTTCGAGGTTGACCTAAACGGCCAGAAAACAAGGTTGCAAGAGTGCCAACAAGTCCTCTAGTATCCAATGAACATATGAACAATTTGAAACACCTTTAACATACTTGTAATACCTTTGTAGCACCTCAACAATATCCTCATCCATCCAAAACACTACTACAACATGTCATCCTCATGAGAATAAGAATTAATACCTAAATGAATCAAGGGGGGTGAATGAGTAGTGTGATCTTCTTAATAATTTTATCAATTTAAAGTTTAACTCGATGACACATATATTCACCATCAATGTAATAGATTATCTCATGAAAATAAACCATATAAGCATCTAAAACAAGATAAGCATGATAGGAAAAATAAACATCACATTAAAACACATTCACACAAGAGACACAAGATATTTGGTGGAAAACCCTTCATTGGGAAAAAACCTCCCTTGTTGTTGTTGTGTTGCTCTAAATATTCTATTAAGAAAAATGATTCTTTTAGATAGATGACTGACTCCCATTAGTTAGGAGATTCAACCTCATATACAATCAGTTGACTCCAATCAACCTGGAGACTCGATTTTACTAATCATATTAGAAGACTAAGTTCTCCTAGAATCTATAGACTACCATCTGTAGTCACTGCTATCCAACTTGGTTCGTTTCTCCTTTGGAACATGTACATATGCATCACATCCAAATACCCTCAGATGTGATGCATCACTACGGACTACTATCTTTAGATTGAGAAACTATTCCTTTCACTGAAACTTCGCAATCACTACTCCACATCCATGTAGTCACTGCTCCTCTACTCTATGCATACCTTATTTCATATATTTTCATAGTAGATCCCAAGACTTTTTGCTCAAATCAATTAAAATATGGATTAAGAACTCTATCATCAAGACAATATCATCAAATAAAAAAGAAATACCAGAAGAATATGCTCTCAACTCAAGAAAAATAGTGGCCAAAATCCATTCAACAAATACTGAATAATATCACCAACAACTAAAAAGAAAACTCATAACAACACCTCACACCAAAATATGAATGTTGCATAATACAATCAATAACATAAGATGCTATGTCTATGAGCCAAATGCATTAGCAGGTCCTAAAAAAACAAATGTGAGAGTTACTAATATGGAGCTATACCAAGCTCTCCATCAATACCAAACTCTGCTACCACTTTTTGCATCTTTGATATGAATTATGGAATTCTGAACCAATACTATGCTTCAGGAAATAAATATTCTCATACTGTTGCCATTAGAGCTCATATACTAAAGAAATCAAGCGCACTATGGCTCTAAAGCATATTCACCCAATGGAACCTTCTCTAACTCACACCAAAATATGAAGACCTAGTGAAATGCATCCTTTGTGAACAATGCTTCCTTCTGACAAGAAGCACCATATGGACCATAGACACCACATGACCATGACTGAATTTCATATACATGATAACTACATGGTTGTAGCATTGATATAATACCTCATACATGATCAATATATGACCATAAAATGACCCCTTGACTCATGAATAAATGACCCAATGATAGTATAACATAAGTACATGGCTCCATGAGAATTTTTCATAGATATATCAATAAATACATTGATTCTATAATAATCTCCTATGGACTAATGACTCAAAAACATGATACATCATGACTATTACATTGTCATTAGCCCATATATGTGGCTGCAAAATGTCTCCATAAACTCTCCTATCACCATGACAACTTGATATACAAATTATTGGACCCTATACTAACATAAAATGATGAACCAATAATGAATATATGGCTATAAAAATCATCATGTAACAACTCATACATGCTTGGTCAATGTCTCAAGTCATCTCTACACATGGCTAAAGCAATGATCACATTATATGCATGGTTGCAGATCTTTTCAACCAACTAATAGTGGAAACCAAAAACATATGTGTGGCTGAAATAGGTACTACTTTCTCTCAGGAGAAATATGTAAAGAAATTACAAATAATTGGGTGAAAAAATATGAGAGAAATGTAAAATAAATCACGTAAATCTCATGCGATGCATAGCTCCCCCTGAGCTCAACATACCTCTAAAAGATAGGCTTATCCTGTGGAATTAAATTGAATGAGGCTCAAATGAACTCATCACATGCTGCTACAACAACATGTACTCATCAAGCTACAAAATGCTCCACATGAGGTCGTGCACCTCTCATGAACTCTACAGTCCTCTATAAATATGCAGGAAATGATCATGGACTGCAGGAATGGATGGTCTTCACTACTTGAAGAGTTGATGCTCCTTTTTTCTCCACACGAACTTTGGCTACTTCTTTTCTCCCTTCACTATTTTTTTGGTAGGTCCTATTTGTTTTTATGCTTTTGATGGTTTTTCCTTGAGTAACACGGAAACAAACAATATCCTTCCATATGGCCAAAATTATGGCATGTATAGCACTCCACATGGCTAAGATATGTAGCAAGATGATTATATCTCTTATTGCTCTTGTCAGGTTTATACCTTCCATGAAATGTGCTTCTCCTCCATTGGTTAGACCGATAATCTATTCTGTTATGGCCAAATAGCTTACATGAATAACAATAACCAATTATACCTATTGGCCAATTTCCTTGGTTGTTGAAATTGTTGCGATCTTCATTGATTTGATCTATACATTCTGCTCCAATGGTTTGCTGCAACACATCCATACTTGTGATAGATGTAGCCTTGTACCTCATGCATCAAAGGAACAAAAGAAATATGTTTCCTTTGAAATCTAATAGATATTCCATGATCTTCCCTTGGAGAAAATTATTTTCTGAATGTAGGAGCACCTTGAGATTTTCTTCTCTACTGTTGCTTTTGTTGCTTCATTAGTTGTTGGTTCTGCTTCTTGTTTCCTTAATTCTCACCCTTGCTACTAGAATTGTTTGCTACATGCTTCTTGGGTTCTTATCTTTTATTTTTGTCTGCATGCAAACTGGATTCAACTTTTTTAAATCCAAGACAATATTTATCTAATGGTGATATATGGATCTCAAGTAAACTATCCAAGCCAATGGTGCTCTTCTCCATGTTTTGTTGTTTTATCAAAGACACCACTTTTGATTCTAATCTTTCAAATTTGTTTTCCTTTTCTTGGTACTACTTCCTCATACCTTCTTCAACTTTTTTTTATTCTTCCAACTTGATATTTAATCCGAAAATATCTTCCTTGAGCTTGTCCTCTTATCATCACAGATCTACAATATTTTCTCTAGATCCTTGCATGTAGTTGTTAGTCTAATAATCCTAGCTCTCAAAACATTAAAATTCTCCTCATTTTCACTAGGTAATGGAACACGATCAAAATATGAATCCTCAAAATTGTAACTCAAAAGAGAATCATTAATGTTTATACCTTTGGATTCATTTTTCTTCAATACCTTTGGTTCTTGATCTTCTGATTTTTGCACATTATTTGTTGAACTACCTACACTAGTAATATGAGACTCTTATGGCTAAGCTTCCTTATTTTTAAGGTCATTCATTTTCTGAAATTGTTTCCTCTTGTTCATTCCCATTGTAAAAGAAAAATTCAATTTTTTTACAACAAATCTGATATCTATTCTCCAACAATCAAGCTACAACCAAGATCCCTTCTTTGATACCAATTGTTGAAACCTTTAAGCACTACTGGGAGGGGGGTGAATCAGTGGCGTGGTCTTCTTAATAATTTTACCAATTTAAAATTTAATTGGATCACACATATATTCACCAACAAAACAATAAATTATCTCATTAACATAAACCATATAAGAAGCTAAACAAGATAACCATGAGAGCAACAATAAAAATCACATAAAAACACATCCACACAAGAGACATGAGATATCTGGGGGAAAATCCTTCACCAAGAAAAAAGCAACCCTTGGTGCTGTTGTGTTTCTCTAAATCTTCTATTGAGAAAATTGTGTCTTTTACATAGATGATTGACTCGCATCAATCAAAAGACTCATTCTCATATACAATTAGCTAACTCTAATCATCCTGAAGACTTGATTCTCTTGATTAGATCAGAAGACTATGTTCTCCATGGATCTACGGACTACCATTTACTAAAATCCACTACGATCAATCGATCCTCTCCTAACTCTAATTGAAATATCCAACTACAGTTGGATTGAGAAATTATTCCTTTTACTGAAACTTCACAATCACTACTCCATATCCATAAAGTCAGAGCTCCTCTGCTTTATGCATACCTCATTTCATATATTTTCACACTAGATCCTAAGAATTTTTTCTCAACTCAATTCATCTTTGAAATACGAACTCTAGCAAAAAGGAAATATAATCAAATAAAAAAGAAATACCACAAACATATGCTCTCCACTCAAGCAAAATTGTAGCCACAATCCATCCAACAAAAAATGAATAATATCACCAACAGCTGAAATAAAACTCATAAAAAACCCTCACACCAAAATACAAATGCTGCATAATGGAATCAACAACATAAGACGTTATGGATATGTTCCAAATTCATTAGAAAATCTTGCAAAAAAAAAAAGTGTGAGAGTTACTAATATGGAGCTATACCAAGCTCTCCATCAATACCAAACTCGATTACCACTATCTACATCTCTAATATGAATTCTAGAATTATGAGCCAATACTATGCTTTAGGAAATAAATCGACTCATACTACTGCCATTAGAGCTCATACATTGAATAAATAAAGCTCACTATGGCTTTGAATCATACTCACCCAATCAAACCTTCTTGTAGGTTTTAACCTCGTACAGAAATTACCTGGATACGAATTCTAAATCACAGAAAAATAAACAATGCGAGAGCATAACACATAAAAACACATATGCACAAAGATTTTCCCTTAGATCCCAAAACCGGCACTACCTGCTTGATTTTTCATTATATTCCTTTCAATGTTACAATACATATTTATACATGCCGAAGCATCCAATACCATGGACCGAAAACCATCACGTACAATACCATGGACCAAAAAACCATGGCATCTAATACCATGGACCGAAAACCATCACGTCCAAAAAACATGTGCCAAAATCATGCACAAAACCATAGGTGGGTCCGCCCAACCTAACATAGGGTCCAAAACTAAAATTTTCTGGGGTGCTGCCCCGGACCCCATAAAGTGGGGTTACGGGTACCCCCCAAACCCCTTGTTAACTATGTGGAAATAATATAACACAACCCAACACTTCTCTAACTCACTTACACTCACCATCAACCACCACTCAATTCCAAAGTCGAATATATAAAATATGGAGGGATAAATTGACCTTTGGGCTGGGATCAAGGGTGCACCATTTGGACCAAGTAAATCCACTAACATCACTACTTGTGTACTAAAATTGTTCACATCATTGAAATACATTTTCAAACCATTCTTGGCCTTTACAACTTATTATAGAAGCATTTGGGAATTTCCATGCTAATTTCCATCGAATTTGCGCGAGGAATGTAGAGAATATTTCACAAAAAGCCTAAGGCGCATGCATTGTTGGGCGTGCAATCCCCCCCAAGGCAATTTTTGGGGCTTACGGCCCAAGTTTTGACTAAGTCCATTATAAAGACTTCGTGATTTGTGGGTGCGGAGCGCGAAGTTGTAATAGAGTCATAGGGTTGTCAACGCTTACTTTTGTAAATGTAGTGTCGGTTTGAGAGATCTACCCATAGTCTGCGGACCATGGGATTGTATAAATAGAGCGAAGCTCTAAGTGTAAAGAGACATAATCTGGACAATAAGAGAAGGAAATCAATCCATGAAGCATTGAGTTGAATGGTAGAGTAGTGCCTTTGGGTCATAGAGTAGGAGAAGGCTCTACAACTGAGTGTGCAGGGCAGGTTGAGATTTCTTCACGTCTTTCCCTACTGAGCAGTACAAGTTGATCACGAAGTTAGTAGATAGCCAAGGAAGGTACAAGCTCGATAGTGCTATTGTGTGGACCCCATAATTGTTGCGCAGATTGGAAGCATCGAAGGATAATATTTTGCGTGATTTTGATCACTAGCTTGATCGAATTATAGGAGAATTCATTACTTAGTTTACGGTAGATAGTTTAGTCAGTTGTAGCAAGGCAGAGTGATGCTTCCCTAAAGGAACATGAGATAAGTACATTAAATCTCTAAACACTTGGATTAAAATGCTACTATTTGAAAAGAAGATTATGTGAATATATTGATGTCCGGGGCCATGCGAAGTGGGAGAATTTATATAAGCGAAGGTCATGCTGAACTAGAAACTAGCCCCTTGATTTCACCTCTACGAGGGGACGAGGAAGAGCTCATAAAGGTCTCACAAAGAAGTGTGATCAATTTGATAAAGAAGAGGATTTTGCGCATACCACCATCAGTTTCACTATCTTCACCCCCATCTTCGCCCGTACCACCTCCACCACCACTGTGAGTCAATATGGCAAGCGCGATAAAGTTGCTAGTGTTCAAGGGAATAGGAAATGAAGATCCAAACTAGTTTTGGTTTTTGATAAAAGTTGTATGGGAAGCGAAAGGAGTTATAGACGACAATATAAAGAAAGTGACATTGGTCAGTGCTCTGCAGGATTGCGTGCTGACCTGGTATATTAAGGATTCTAATGACAATCCAAATGTAGGGATCGCGGATATCCAAATTGCGCTAAACAGAGAATTTAACAGGCTGAAGTTAGAGGCGCAGTTGATCATTGGGTTCAAGGAGATCATGATGCTACCAGAAGACCCCCCAAGAATTAGATTAGAGACTGAAGTGCACGATTCCCGAAGCTAATATGACTTTGATGGATGGACAACACCGCGAATGGTTTGTAGCATCGCTAACACAAAATTTGAGGAATGCACTATCACATCAAAGGCTAACAACTCAGGTAGAGGCCTTAGATATCACAATGAGGCTGCATGAGATTGATACAAGATCCTAACCTAGGAGTTTAGGAGATCCATGCGTAGATAAAAAACTTATGCCTTGAGATGCAAAGTCTGAAACAAGACAAGACAACTCACCCAGAAGTGCGTGAAGAGGTATGGTTTGTTAAATGTAAGGGTCAGGGTCATGGAAAGGACCACTGCCGAGTGTTCATGAATTACCTCATGAGAGGAGGACTGATGTCGTTAAGACTAGAGGCCCAAGCCAGACCTAGCGTGGCACCTACGTTGTGGTGCATGATTTGTCAAATAGGAGGAAAGCATGCTACGGACAACTACCTTTTGTTGTAGAAGTACATGCAAAATTCGCAACAGTTGTTTTGTAATTTCTATAGATCAGCGGGACATGATGAGCACATCTATAGAAGCTATGAGTTGATGATGCATAGGACTCTGTTATGAAACCAGCTCAAGAAAAGATAGAAAATATAGATCAACGCCTTAGAATTTAGCCTCTTCGAGGGGGCAACCTCCTTTACATTACATAAATGAACAATTATTGGATGATTCAAATGAAAAAACCTCCTTTTCTATATATAGGAGTCTAAGGAGTCACAATATAACCCAGCCGACCTAACAATAATAATATAAAGCCACAAAAATAACAATAGAGGGATTCTATGGGGCACAGTAATAACAAATGGGGACAATAGGGGCACAACAATATTAATAAGGGGTATAACTACAATAATAATGGGGTAATCACTAGTATTATAGGGACCCAACATGCCCCTCTCCTTCAAAAAAGTGTTGTCCTCAACACTTAAGTAGTTCTGGATGCTTCTGTATAAAATTCTCATCCTCCCATGTGGAATCTTCATCAGATAAGTTCTTCCACTTGATAAGATACTCTGAAATTGATCAATTTCATAGCTGTCGAGTTCTTGTTTTTGTGACTACTTTTGGTTCCAATATAATTTTTCCTTCCTTGTCAAGTTCTAGCAATATTGTTTGAACTGGGATCTTATCGCCTATAACCTTCTTTAAACATGAAACATGGAAAACTGGGTGCAATCGAGAAGCTGTAGGAAGCTCTAATTTTTATGCCATAGTACCAATCTTTTGCAACACCTTGTACATACCATAATACTTTGGTGATAATTTATTATCCTTCTTAGCTTGCTTGAGGGACATTTGCTTATATGGTTGTAGCCGTAGGAATACCCAATCACCTACATCAAAACTTCTTTCGCCGCGATGTTGATCTGCCTGTTGTTTCATTCTATTTTATGCCAAGACGAGGTTATCCTTTAAGAGTTGGAGGACTTGTTGTTGATGTTCGATGTGATGTTCCATTGCTTTAACCTTAGGATTTCTCTTAAATATGATGTGATGGATGGTGGCTGATACCCATAAAGTGCCATAAATGGGGTCATTTTTGTTGTTGTATGGAAGGAAGTGTTATACCACCATTCAGCCAGAGGCAACCATTTGGCCCATTGTGTTTGTTTATCAGATACAAAGCAACAAAGATATCCTTCCAAACATTTGTTTACTATCTCAGTTTGCCCATTATATTGAGGATGATAAGA
>APFE030886829.1:118183-169755 GCA_000404065.3 Pinus taeda | reverse complement strand
ACAACACTTCCATCTTTATATTTGTGAGTGGTATGCTTCTTGGTTTCCATAATTTTGCTTTCCATTTTTCTTGCTAACCTGAATGCCTTCTCTAATGAATCAGGTTCCCAAAGGCGAACATCATGTTGTATATTATCCTTTAAAGACCCTATGAACACATCTATCCTATGCTCCTCTGGAATATCTTTTACCCTTATGTTCAATTTTTTGAACTCCTTAATGTGCTCCATTATTGAACCATTTTGTTTGTGACTTATCAATTGGCTAAAAAAAGTGTTGCTTTTTGTATCCTCATAATGTGCTATCAATTATTCTGTAAAAATTGCCCAAGTGATAAATTTTTTATGAGAGCAAAGCCATTGATACCATACAAACTGATTTGGTTCCAAATATAAAGTTGCAATACGTACCTTTCATGTGTTTTGCACATTATTGAGATCGAAAAATTGCTCCATTTGTAATATCCATCTTGCAGGATCCTTGCCATCAAACTTCCTCATATTGATTTTTGGAATATGGTGGGTCTTTGATCCAAAATTGGAGTCTATGGAATCATGATTAACATTTATTTTGTTCTCATCATGAGTTTCCTTTACTCCCCTTTCACCATTAGTGACCCTTTCTTGTAGCAACTTATTCATATTTATCTTCAATTCTTCCATGTCTGTCTTCAAATCTATCTTCAAATCCTCCATCTTAGCTTCCACGTCATTCATCTTAGCTTCTACACCTTTCTTTAAAAAATCCATCTTAGCTTCTATGCCTTTCTTTAAACCATCCATCTTAGATTCTGTTCCCTTTCGTGCAAGTGACACTTGTTGCACTTGGTCTCGTAATTTTGATATATCATGTTGCATTTCTTCCTCTTCTTCATGAGTCATGCTAGAGATTTCAAGTTGCCTACTAGGTGTTTCCATTTTCTTTCCTCGAGGCATCAATTACTGATAATAATTCTTTACTATGCCCTTTGAATTCCTTCAAAATAATTTTTCAAACCAAGCTTAAGCAAACATTTAAAACAATATACACACCTTTTTTCACTTTGTAGGAGCTCAATATTGCTTCTGATGTATCTTTGTAATTTCGGATCATCTAGTTCTAAAATTGCGACCTACGATAGCTCTCTGTGTCCTCTTTCTAATGCCACCAGTCTGACCCCAATTGAATTCTCCAATTAAGAGTTATGCCAAATCGCCCACAGTGACCTGATTATAGACTAATTTAGTAGAGTGAACTTGTACGACGTGCCACGTGTCCCTGTTTTGACATTTGGCTCTAAAAAATATATACAAGAAACTAAAGTCTGTCCTCTTTCTGTACCTTCTTACGAAATTTCAATCTGATGCTCAGAGAGAAAGTTATGACGATTTTCCCCAGGTCACCTATTTTGAATGTAATTCAGGATTCTCCAAAAGGACCAACTTCCTCAGATCATATCTCCAATAATATAGCGCTAAAAGCTCTGAAATTTAGACCTGAGGTTCAGCGCAATGTCTTCTCAAATGGTTTTTTTTTTTAACTTTTGAAACGCCACAAAAAAAATTTATAGTGAAAATACCACGATGACCTATTTGGATTAGCGAAACACTAGAATCCAAAGTTCTGATACCAAATGTTATGAAACCAGCTCAAGAAAAGATAGAAAAGATAGATCAATGCCTTAGAATTCAGCCTCTTCGAGGGGGCAACCTCCTTTACATTACATAAATGAAAAATTCTTGGATGATTCAAATCACAAAACCTCATTTCTATATATAGGAGTCTAAGGAGTCACAATATAACCCAACCGACCTAACAATAATAATATAAAGCCACAAAAATAACAATAGAGGGATTCTATGGGGCACAGTAAGAACAATATGGGGACAATAGGGGCACAAAAATATTAATAAGGGTACAAATACAATAGTAATGGGGTAATCACTAGTATTATAGGGACCCAATAGACTCCCACCTATAGAGTTCAGGGCGAAATTTGGCCCCTTGACTAGAACTCAGGAGTGCCATGAACCAGATTTTCAGGGGCACAAATGAGGTCGAGATGGAGGAGGACCTGGAAGAGGTCAGAGACAACTGATTTGTTAAAATTATAGGGGGGTAGGACATTATGCCCGTGATTGTATGAATCCAACATGCCCATCATGCTTGTATTGTACCTTGTTTTATCATGAGACGGAGGATTTTCCCACACTGATAGCGAGGTTGCGTGATAAGGAAGCGCTCTAACCTCCTCCAACTTAGAACCTTCAAATGATGAGGTCTGATATTTGCGAGGAAGACCCTAATGTGAACATTGTGCTCTGAAGTGGAATTATGACAGGGGATGATAAAGGCAAGCAGCCTAAAGATAGTACTTGGGTTCACAAGGCTCTGACAAAAGAACACGAGTTTGATTTGGAGCGCACTAAGGAAACCTTCATGGAAGCTAGGAAGAGGTTCGCTGATGCCTCCACTTTAGGAAGCAAAGATAGACCGGAGCTAGAAATGGACCCATCAATGTTCACGATGCTCCTCGAAACATGCGTGATGCTACTATGGGACATCAAAGCCGTAAAGGGATTGTAGGAACTCATAAATGGATGTGTTGGGACCATCCTAGGAGAACACTCGTAGTTCGGAAGACTGGAAAGCATGTGAGGAGGACAGGAAGAGAAATGATATTGACCACGTAGATTGGAGAATATGAGATAGGCCAAGTGATTCTGGATTTAGGATCGGACACAAACATCCTGCCGAAGCAGACATGGGAGTGCATGGGAAGGCCTACGCTACAATGATCTCCTATCCAACTGCGAATGGTGAACCAACAAAAGATCATACCTATGGGGAGATTGTAGGGAATCACTGTGGATATTGAAGGAGCAAGTGTGCTAGCAGACTTTGAAGTGATAGAGATTGTTGATGACAACAATCCCTACCCAACACTACTAGGAATAGATTGGGCCACTGACATGAATGAGGTAATAAATATGAAGAAGTGCAAGATGATTTTTGAGAAAAAGTCTTTGTGTGTAGTCATACCTTTGGACCTTGTAGAAGGATCATGCTACACGGACCTAGTGCATGACTATGAAAGTGACAACAACTTAGACTGCATCTACAAAATAACTGTGTAAGAGCAATACTGGGTAAATCCCAGTGCGGATGGATGAATCTCATGGGAGCAAGAAAGCTCTTGTACATCAAATTCAGATGAAGAGATATAGCAATGGTAGAACTTGTTACACAAGGTAACCATGCTAAACTACAACATGATGACAAGATCATTGCACTGTGTATCAATGGAAGAAATGGATCTACCTACTTACGATGGGTTAAGAGAGGTAGATGCTTTCCTGAATAGATTTGAAAGAGAAGTGTCAGAACAACAATGTTT
Organism: Pinus taeda; assembly: GCA_000404065.3. Lineage (NCBI taxonomy): Eukaryota > Viridiplantae > Streptophyta > Pinopsida > Pinales > Pinaceae > Pinus > Pinus taeda. The sequence continues at coordinate 166,379 of APFE030886829.1, read as the reverse complement.
CGATGCTTTGAAATGGGTACTATGCGCTACGCCCGTGAGGTGGTGGGGTATGCACCAAGGAAGCTTTGAGGACTAGAGTGAATGTAGGAGAATGGTGTGGATGCATTTTGGGAAGCCTCATATGCAACTAGCATACAAGAAGGATGGATGGGATGATCCGTGCATGCATCTGTCTAGGTGGGTACAGGCATACAGTAAACAACCTTTGCGGATGCACATGGACTTCATGTTTGGGAACATGGTCAATAAGCAGGTGTTGGCAAGGCAATTGCATGAACTGTCCCTCCATTTGGGAAGATGAAGTTTGAAAACAACACGTGTGCAGAAGGTTACCCATGTAGAAGCCTTTAATGAAGTGTGCAAAGCACTGAACAAGGTATATAATGCACAACGGAGTGATTGGGACCTGCGCGTACTAGCAATTCGATGGGCTTATAGGACAATGTGCAATAAATTGAAGGGGAAGATGCCTTCTAGAGTGGCATATGGAGCAAACACTATAGTTCCAATAGAACACATTATGCCTAGTCCATGCATAGCAGCACTCGTAGATATGACGGTTTGCGAAGCCCTAGAAGAAGGGATCATGTAGCTGACCAAAGAAAAACACTTGGGACCTAAGGAAGAAATATGACATAGCGATCTTAGGCTACAAGAAATCATGAAAGAAAGGGTTCAATTAAGGGAGAAAATTGCTCTGATAGAAGCGAAAGTCAAGAAGCTTGAGGAAGAAATATAGAAGGATTTTCTCGATAAGAAAACCAGGGTGATAAAATAGGGTGCACATGATTACGTTGACGAATTTGGGGACTACCACCGAGATTTGATCAGTTTCATTCCTTGGATTGGACCATATATTACTAGAAGGATCACCCATGGTGGTGTGATGCAGAGGGTAAAGTGCGCGATGCGGATTTTGGGTTGTGTTATATTCTTTCCACGACTAGCCCATGTAGTTAACCAGCAGGTGAGAGCATGGTGGAGGGGTCACAGGGAGTTTGACGGGTGAAAGTAACCCCACTCTATGGGGTCCGTGACAACGCCCTGGAAAATTTTGGTTTTGGAACCTATGTTAGGTTGGGCGGACCCACCTATGGTTTTGTGCATGATTTTCACACATGTTTTTGGACGTGATGGTTATCAGTCCATGGTTTTGGACACGATGGTTTTTGGTCCACAGTATTGGAGGACATGTATAAATATGTATTATAACATTGAAAGGAACATAATGAAAATTCAAGCTGGTAGTCCCGATTTTGGGATCCAGGGGAAAATCTCTGTGTATATGTGTTTTATGTGTTATGCTCTCACATTATTTATTTTATGTGTTTTAGAATTTGTATGCAGGTGATTTTTGTACGGGGTTAAAACCTACATTTGGTATTGGAGCTATTTTTGGCTTCAAGGGGATGCCTATGTTGCTGAGGGGTTTTGCTCTGGCATGTGGTAGACCCTGTTCAGTGGGAGATCTGCGAGATCGATTCTGGTGGTGAAAGAAGTTGGTAATGGCGATAAGTGGAAAGACAGAGATCGGGAAATTTAATGGTCAGAGTTTTGAGTTGTGGAAACTCAAGATGAAGGATCTATTCGTGGATAAATATTAGTGGATCACGGTAGATCTGGGTACTAAATCAACGAGTGTGTTTGATGAAGAATGGAAGAAGTTGGATCAAAAGGCAAAGAGAACAATATGATTGTATGTCTTAGATTCAGTATTGTTAAATGTATCAAGGGAAGCTATGGCAAAGGCTTTGTGGGACAAGTTAGGGACTTTGTACCCATCTAAGTCTCTGGTGAATAAATTGTTCCTATGGAAAACAATGTATAACCTAAGGATGAAATATGGAGACTCGATGACAAAGCATCTGAACGTATATAATACTATGGTAAGTCAGTTAGCATATGGTGATGTCTTTTTGGGTGATGACAGGAAGGCTAGAATCGTTGGTCGCAAAAAAGTAAAGTTGAAGTTGCAAGGTCGAAGGGTTAGAACACGTCCAGGTGTTCTACATATTCCTACATTAGCTAGAAATCTTATTTCTATAAGCAAGTTGGATGATGTAGGTGTAAAAACAGTGTTCGAGAAGGATACCTACAAGATGGTTTGGGGAGCACTGGTATTCATGTGGGGATTTCAGATTGGAACTCTGTACAAGCTACAAGGTAGCACGGTTGTTGATGGGTTCAACAATTCTGTGGTTCCTGAAAGTGGAGAAAAAAATCTAGTGGTCTCTGGTGAGAAGACCATTTTGTGGCATCAAAGGCTTGGACATATTGGAGAGAAGGGCCTTTGAATACTTCATGGTGAAGGTATGGTAGAAGGTATGAGTAATAGCTCTCTCGATTTTGATTTCTGTGAAAATTGTGTATATGGGAAGAATAATCGGGTGAGTTTCCCCTCTGGTGGTAAGAGGGTAAAACATATATTAGAGCTTGTGCATAGTGATGTGTTTGGACCTGTGAAGGTTCCATCACTGGGTAAGTTTGTGCTATGTATCATTTATAGATGACTTCTCAAGGAATACATGGATATATTTCCTTAACAAGAAATCTGATGTCTTTGACAGGTTTAAAGAATTCAAGTCTCTAGTGGAAAACCAAATAGAGAAGAAGATAAAGGTGTTGAGGACAGATAATGGTGGAGAGTTTTTCAATAAGGAATTTGAAGAATCTTTTAAGAAGTGTGGTATAGCATGGCAAAAGACTACTCCATATACACCTTAGTAAAATGGAGTTGCAGAAAGAATGAACAAGACATTGATGGAAAGGGCAAGAAACATGCTCAGTAGTGCCAGGTTAGGACAAGAATTCTAGGCAGAGGCAGTGAAGACAGCATGTTACCTGGTCAATAGATCACCATCATCAGTGTTGGAGGATAAAAATCCACAAAAGGTATGGACTGGTAAGAAACCCTCTCTTTCACATCTGAGGGTATTTGGATGTGATGCATATGTACATGTTCCAAAGGAGAAATGAACCAAGTTGGATAGTAATCTAAAAAGTGCATCTTTATTGGGTATAAGGATGGTTTAAAGGGTTATAAGCTTTGGAACCCAGTAACAAGGAAGGTTGTGTACAGCCGAGATGTGGGGTTCAAAGAGGTAAAAGATGTTATTAAACATGAAGTCCAACCAAAGGAACCTGAGAAGATAGAGTTTGAGCTAAAGGAGGAAGAACCAGACTCTACAATAGAGGAGGAATCAAAATATGAAGAGCCACAAACTCCAAGGTCTGAGAAGATCAGTTCGAGAAAGAAGGCAACTACAAAGGTATAGTCCATCTACTTTCTGTTCAAATTTTGCTTTATCTGTTACTGATCATGATCCCATAACTGTGAAGGAAGCAGTAGATTCAGAGGATGGAAAACTCTGGAAAAAGGCCATGGTTGATGAAATGGCATCTTTGCACAAAAATGATTCTTGGGATCTGGTGGAGTTGCTAGCTAGAAGGAAACCCATTGGCAACAAATGGGTGTTCAAGAAGAAGACAAATGCAGAAGGAAAGGTCGAAAAATACAAAGCTCGGTTGGTAGCAAAAGGTTATTCCTAGGTGTTGGGAATCGATTTTGGTGATATTTTTTCTCCCGTTGCCAAGGTAACTTATATTAGATTACCTATATATGTTGTTGCTGCTTTTGATTTTGAGGTAGAAAAGATGGATGTGAAGACAACATTTCTTCACGGGGATGTGGAAGAGGAAATCTACATGAAGCAACCTGAAGGCTTTGCGGTTAAGGGTAAGAAAGAACTGGTATGCAAGTTAAAGAAGTCTCTGTATGGGTTAAAACAATAACCAAGGACGTGGTATTAGAAATTTGATACATTTATTGGGGGCTTGGCTTCACCAGAAGAAAAGTAGATTACTGTCTGTATTTTAAATTAATTGGTGATTGTGTTATTTATTTGGTCTTGTATGTGGATGATATGTTGCTAGTTGGAAATGACAAAGAAATTATCCAAGATTTGAAGACCCAATTGTCCTCCAAATTCAACATGAAAGACCTTGGTGTTACAAACTATATTTTGGGCATGGAAATTAAAAGATATTGGGCAAAGAGGAAGCTCTGGTTAAACCAGAGGAAGTATGTCAAGACAATATTGCAAAGACTTAATATGTAGGATAGTAAACCAGTGAAGGTTCCTATTCCTGTAGGTGTAAATTTATCTATTGAACAGTGTCCTAAGGCACAAGAAGAGGAAGAGGACATGTCCTGTGTTCCATATGCAAGTGCAGTTGGTAGCTTGATGTATGCAATGGTATGTACTAGAATAGACATTGCACATGAAGGGGGAGTATTGAATAGGTTTATGTCAAAACCAAGGAAGGAGAATTCGACAGTAGTGAAGCAAGTTTTCAGGTATTTGTGTGGCACTAGTGATTATGGTTTTTTCTACCAAGGAAGACCAGGATTGGATAGAGTTTTGGATATCCGTGGCTTTGTTCATGTAGACTAGGCTGGAGATCTAGATCAGATAAGATCTACAAGTGGGTATGTAATTAACCTATTTGGAGGTGCAACCAATTGGATGAGTAAGAAACAATCTGTAGTGGCACTATCAACTACAGAGGTAGAATACATGGCAGCCACTAATGCAAGCAAGGAAGCAGTTTGGTTGCAGAGATTGTGTTCAAGTATGGGGTTAGTACAGGGAGCTATAAGGATTGGCTATGACAACCAAAGTGCAATTTTCTTGGCAAAGAACCTTGCATATCATTCAAAGACAAAGCACATTCATGTTTAGTATTACTTTGTGAAGGATATGATAGAAGACAAAAAGGTGTTGTTGGTAAAGGTGGACACCTTGAAGAATACTACAGATGCATTGCCAAAATTTGTGAGCTCTGAGAAGTTCTCTTGGTGTAGAGAAACAATGGGCATTGAAGGGATGGATAAATGACAGCTCTCTTGTGGCCCCTTGTGGAAAGAAAAAAAAAAGTGGGAGAATGTTGGGTTGTGTTATATTCCTTCCACGACTAGCCCATGTAGTCAACTAGGGGATTAGAGGAGGGCAGAGTCCCCCCTTCATTGTGTCGAATGTGTAGCAGGGGGGTCACAAGGGGTTTGAGGGGTGTAAGTAACCCCACTCTATGGGGTTTGGGTAGCGCCCTGAAAAATTTTGGTTTTGGAAGCTATGTTAGGTTGGGTGGACCCACCTATGGTTTTGTGTATGATTTTCACACATGTTTTTGGACGCGATGGTTTTTGGTCCATGGTTTTGGATACGATAGCTTTCGGTCCATGCTATTGGATGCTTCGGTGTGTATAAATATGTATTATAACATTGAAAGGAGCATAATGAAAAATCAAGCTGGTAGTATCGGTTTTGGGATCTAGGGGAAAATCTCTGTGTATATGTGTTTTATGTGTTATGCTCTCACATTGTTTATTTTGTGTTTTAGAATTCGTATGTAGGTGATTTCTGTATGGGGTTAAAACCTATAATGGATGGTAAAAATAAAAGGCTGATTTCTCCAGGAAAAGTGACAAATGACTGGTTGGAACCCTATACAGGTGGCACGGTCACCTGACTAGCCGTCAAAAGTACAGTCTTAGCATTCCCAGCAATTGAAAGGAGGTGCAAGACTATAAAATACTCTACTCGAGAGCTGTGCAATGTCGGGGATGCACACAAAAGAAAAGTGTCACAAGGTTCGCGACTGCACAAGGGGGGGTTGTGCTGCCGCACGGGTTGGCTGGAAAGTGACTGTTGTAGTCGCTATTCACAATGTGATGCTTGACTTGAGACCAAATGGAGTGGGTAGAAGGAATTTAAGATGAGCTTTATGGGCAACATTTGGGAAAATCTACTGCCAAGGGAGCATTAATGGACCGAATTTGGGGGGAACAGTCGAATTCAAAAGGTGCTATAAAATACAAAGGAATACCCAACAAACAACACCTGGTCATTTGCAAATTGAGTTGTCGTGTGCCCCGAGTATCCCGAACCGAGACCTGTTTGTCCTATGGAGATTTTTGATTGAGCCCTTGATTGAATGGTTGAGAGATTTCTAGATGAATAAGGTGGCAGTGTCTAAAGAAGCTAGGGAAATCACAGAGATGACCGTTGAAGAAGTCGCACAGGCCATGACCATAGAAGATGCCCTTGAGAGCACTAGAATTGTTGTGGAAATCCCTAATCACCATGCATGTTGAGACCGAAGAAATAAAAATAGCGAATGATTCTAGTGCGTGTGTCCCCTCGAAACCCGCTGCAAACCAGATTAAAAATGGAGGAAAAATGGAAAGCAGTTAACCTAGAAACTGATGAGGAGGAAGAAGACTTGGAGGATATCATAATTCAAGAGGATGAGGATGAGGGAATGGAGGAAGAAACCAAGGTCACGGTCCCTCTAACTAAGTTTCCCACGTATGTCCTTCCACATAAGGGGAAGGCGAAGATGCCCAAGGACCTCGATGAGAGCAAGATCTCTCTATAGACTCCGCTCCTCCCAGACAATATCATCTTTGAAGGAAAGCACTTGGGAATGCTACCGAGCTTAAAATTTGAAGACTAGGATCTTGTTGACCATGATAAATTCCCTCACTTGGTGACTGCACACCTAATGAAGCCAAAGAAACACACCGCGGTAGGAGTCATAGAGCTGGAGCCGCGCAAGTGGTTATGCGGAGTTGAAAGGCAGGGTTGTTGAACTTGCTCTAGGTGACACATTACCATCATGCCCTAGTGACTATCTTCGTCATTAGGTATCTTCTCTAACAGATTTCTATATGAATAAGGTGGCAGTGTCTAAAGAAGCTAGGGAAATCACAGAGATAACCGCTGAATAAGTCGCACAGGCCATGACCATAGAAGATGCCCTTGAGAGCACCAAGATTGTTGTGGAAATCCCTAAATCACCATGCATGTTTATATGGAAGAAATAAAAATAGCGAATGATTCTAGTGCGTGTGTCCCCTCGAAACCCGCTGCGAACAAAATTAAAATTGGAGGAAAAATGGAAAGCAGTTAACCTGGAAACTGATGAGGAGGAAGAAGACTTGGAGGATATCATAATTAAAGAGGATGAGGATGAGGGCATGGAGGAAGAAAACAAGGTCACAGTCCCTCTAACTAAGTTGCCCACGTATGTCCTTCCACAGAAGGGGAAGGCGAAGGTGCCCAAGGACCTCAATTAGAGCAAGATATCTCTATAGACTCCGCTCCTCCCAGACAATATCCTCTTTGAAGGAAAGCACTTGGGAATGCTACCGGGCTTAAAATTTGAAGACTAGGATCTTGTTGACCATGAGAAATACCCTCACTTGGTGACTGCGCACCTAATGAAGCCAAAGAAACACACCAAGGTACGAGTCATAGAGCTTGAGCCGCGCAAGTGGTTACGCGGAGTCAAAAGGCGGGTTTGTTGAACTTGCTCTGGGTGACACATTACCATCATGCCCTAGTGACTATCTTCGTCATTAGGTAGCTTCTCTGCCTGGTGCATTGTGGGTGTTTTTAGCTGGAGGAGCCCATCCCCATCACTGACCACCTAATCCATCAAGTTACCCGACTCTCGTGTAAAGGCAAAGACCCCGCAGAAATTTCCAAGGGGAAGAGCAATAATTTGGCCATTGCAGAGGCCATGAAAAAGAAATACAAGCTAGAGAAGAAAAAGAGGGGCTACATGTTCTCAGTATCAAAAACAAAGCAGTCAAAGTGGTGACTTAGATACTAGCGGGTAAATTCATGCAAAAGTGTCACACAGACAATGTACCCATACCAGTGGTGGCACTTGCTGACAGTGCACAGAAGGGATCCATTTTAACTGGTCCGAATTCTTGTGCAAGGAGTTCTTGGATAATTTCTGTGAGGCACATGAACAAGGAAAAACTTTCTACAATGCATGGCACCTGCTGTCCATAGTGCTAGTGGTTGGGGAATTGCCGAAGGACAGTCAGTTCCCCACAATTGCAAGGGATCTCTCGGAGGCTGTTATGCATGCTTCACTATGGGCCACTAAGGATGCCAACCAGATCTACAATAGTAAAATATTCTAGGTGTTCATGGAAATGAAAATTAGAATGCGGATTAACTACAAGCCTTGGTTATCACCCACTGTCTAAAACATCCTGCAAAGTTTCATAGAATTTAAAGTGGACTTTCATCACATCTACCTCAGGGCACAGAAGAACCCTGCAAAGAAGTGGAAGGAACTGCCTTATATAGCCATAGATGATGTGATCTTTGACATACTTGACACGTGATCATTGGATTGGCGCACTCCAGACATCTCTGCGTTGAAAAAGTCTGCTACGCAGAAAAAGGAGGAGGAAAAACTACGCATGGCGCAGTTGGCAAAAAAGAGAAGGAAAGAAGCAGCAGTAAAGACGCAGGAGGCACATGATGCTGCGTAGACCGTAGAAAAATAGAAAAGGCTGCAGTAGCAGCACAAAAGGTAGTAGAGAAGGAGCGTGAGGGCCAGAAGTCGCCTTCGCCTGAGCAGGAGCAAGATATGGCAATAGAGGTAGAGGAGGGTGGCGCAGACCCCCGAGTAGTGTCAACACAATTGAAGTGCCAATGCCTGAGCGAACAGATGGGGTTGTGCAAGAAGGTAAAAGTGTCTAAGTTGTCTATAGAACCAATCACCCTTACTTAGGAGGATCTACATGATATAGGAGAGACGATGTGTGATGTCATCATAGAGGCACTCCAAAACTTTCCGGAGGAGAATCAGATTGTGTTGGGGGCCCTCCTAGTAGAGATTCAAGAGTTACAGGTGTGTGCTCCTCAGGCTGGTACCCTCTTGACCAGCATCGTATTAGGAACAACCACAAACAAGGAAATTCTTCGTGCTCATACAACCAACAAAATAATGCTGCCAGAAGGGGCACTCATTACAATAAATGAGGCCAACCAGTCTACGGTTAATAAATTGAAGGGGATAGGGCTCAACATGGCTATGCTCCATTGGGAGACGTTATATGTTCTCCAAGATGGTATTACTACAGAACTATGGGCTAGGGAGATCCACGCAGTGCAGGTGTTGAGTGAACAGAAGATCAACATGGAGGAGTTGAGCTTGTACCGTGATGAGGTCATGTCTCAGAATAGGCAGATGGTACAGGTAATTGAAGAAGCCTACCAAATGGTCCCTAAGCTGGCCATCCCAGCAGAAGCACTAGCAGAGGTGTGCATCAAGAGATTAGTAGCAAGGGTGCGCTAGGCATGAGAAGAAATGGCTAAGGTTTAGCTAGAGTTGAACCTTCAGATCGCAGAGCTTTGGTTGAAGGCGTAGCCTTCATCTCCTCCAGAGGTAAGGGAACAGTGCGCCAGCACCATTACGTCAGGGTTGGAGGAGATCAACAGTGCAGTAAGAGACTACACCAGAATGTTGGAAGAATCATTTGAGGTCCTCACAAATCTGCAGGAGGACCCAAACATATAACGCTTAGAAACAGAGGCACATGAGCTACAGCAATAGTATGACAACGTTAAAGGGACCACGTAGAAAGTGGCCCTCACTCAGAGGCTCACACGAATGCAATAAGCCAAAGCGCTTAAAGAACAAGTAGATGCAGCGCAACACAAAGAAGAAATTTTAAAGGCACATGCTCAACCTTCAATCGATGATGCCTTCGTAATCACAACAACAATTGAAGGAAAGCTCGTGCAGATGCAGGGGACACAAGCACAAACATAGGGGAGCAGTTCTGACACCGCAGTCTCAAAACAATGCATACAAGAGATACATCAAGAATTTGCTCAGTGCGTTGCTGACCTTGCAGTAGTTTGAGCAGAGTTGGAAGGTCTCCACGCGAAGATCTCTGCATCGACAAAGTGACTCAAGGGTGAGTCACGATGTTTGTGTTGGGAGCCTGTTGGGCGTGGGATCCCCCCAAGGAAAGTTTTGGGCTTAAATCCCAAGTTTTGACTAAGTCCATTATAAAGACTCCATGATTTGTGAGCGCAGAGCACGGAGTTGTAATAGAGTCATAGGGTTGTCCGCCCTTACTTTTGTAAATGTAGTGTCAATTTGAGAGATCTACCCATGGTCTGCGGACCATGGGATTGTATAAGTAGAGTGAGGCTCTAAGTGTAAAGAGACATAATCTAGACAAGGAGAGAAGGAAATCAATCCATGAAGCATTAAGTTGAAGGGTAGAGTTGTGTCTTTGGGTCATAGAGTAGGAGAAAGCTCTGCAGCTAAGTGTGCGGACCCCTATAGCTGAGTGCATAGGGCAGGTTGAGTCTATAATTATTGGAAGGATTAATAAGGAGAAGTTTTACCATATTTTTGTGTATCTTTTCCTATTTTATGCATTGAATTATATTTGGTATGAATTGCAAGTTTACTATTTATTTGATGCACGAACTTATATGAATGTACTAAGGAAGTTAATAAAATATAAGATATCTATTTATACAAAGATAACTAACTGTTATAAGAAGATAAGTAAGATTCACCATGTGACTTTGGGAAATAGTGTAGATCGTTGCTCTAGTAGCGCGAAAGTCCCACAGCCCCTAGTTAGGGCTCCACAAAGGCAAATATAATAGGGCATGAAGGCCCTCCAGGTCAGGAAAGTGCACGAAGTAACTTGCGAGAAGGTATTCATAGTTGGACCTCATCCCCCCATACTGCTTTGGATGAGACCTCAGTCCGTGCTCCGCAGACTATTGTCGAAAAGGCTAGTAGTAAAGGGATTTTTTTGGCTAATTAACTCTGAACCTGGTGTCACGCGGAATGAGTCAATCTTGCGGACAAGATAGACCTTCCTACAATCTAAAGAAGGCCTAATGACAAGCAAACCAACCAGACACTATCTTTCTCTAAATATGCTTTTATAAATAATGGCAAACAAGTGTGTTTAAGGCCTACCTCATGTCCAATGCAAGTTCGGGGATGCCTTCGCTCCTTTGATCCAAGTAAGTTCCTTTGTCGCAAACCTGCAAACACAAACAAGGAAAACGATTAAATATCACCTGAATAACTAGTATTATAAAACATATTTAACATGAAAGTCAAGGAATCCATGAAACAAATAACATGAGATACTTGTTGATAAAAATGAGTTTGATTGTATTAATTCAAAAGAAGAATAACTTTACAACCTTTTCCTTGATGATGTACAAGCTCCTCCTAGGGTCCAACAAGAAGTCTCCTCTACTTTGACAAGCTTCACTCACTCCCCAATGAAGCCAAAAAGGTATGTGATCTCTCCTCTTAAGCTCAAATAGGAAGTCTTGATTTCACCAGCATTTACCCTAAAAAAATTTCAGCTTCTAACCTCTCTAGCCACTAACCCAATGCCTCAATTTATAGTGCAATGGAGGGAAGTTACTAGGTCCTCCTTCAAAGGGATAGCTCCTCCTAACAAGGGATTGTCTCCTTCTCTTTTGGGATGCATGAAACACTTTGGAGCGAACAATCCATGTCAAAATTCCTTCTAGAAACATCTAGAATTAACCCAAAGTGAGTTTTTTAAGATAAAAATTGCGCCTTTTGACTTTCACAGGGGTACGCACCCTCCCCTTTACATACAGAGCATATAAGTACGCAGGTATCCTAAACAAAAGGTGCGGGCCCGCAGGAAAAAGTGAGAGAAAGTGTGGAACCAGAGTTACATTGCTTTTTCGATGTCTTTCTCTCATTTCCAGAGCTTGTTTTGAAGAGCTGAGGTCTGAGACTTGCTGAGGAGGCTGGTATAGGTGGTGATAGACCTATACTGACTGCAAATAATCAAGGTGACGATATTTTTGTATAACACCTGGGTCAAGCCCCAACAAGCCAACATGCACAAAAGTGGATAAACTTGACTGGAACCTTCAGTCACTTGCACAAGAATGTATCCTAGCAACTAGAGCCTTTCAATTGCATGGATAAGCATCCATGCGAGTGATTGGTGTAGAGCATAAGGAAAGATAATGGAAATTTAGTACAAAACCTCTACCAACTGATGGATGACCTTCTCCAGCATTTAAACATACTTTAAAACGTATTTCAAGCTCAAAAACACCTGAAAAAGTGGATAAACGAAGTCTCCCAAGTGTCACTATCACGTTGACCTAAAGGCCAACAAACAAGGTTGGAAAGATAGCCAACAAGTCCTCCACTCTCCAACAAACATTTAAACAAGTTGCAACACCTCTAACTGACCTATAATACCTCTGTCGCACCTCAACAACATCCTCATCAACCCAACACACTATTAAAACAATTCATCATCATGAGCATACACATGAAGACCTAATACTCATCAAGTGTGCCAACACAACATCATGGATCACCTAAGAGACCATATCCAATAACTACAACAACAACCTTTATATGTATGAGAAACATCTATATATATTGTATCATCAAAAAACCATCATGACATGTCTACCAATGAACATCCCAACACATGCCATCACAAGACAAATCTACATGCCATGCTATCAACAAGCTACATCATCAATGTTGACATCAAGGGTTGACATTAATGCCAACATAACCATCTCAATTACAACTCAACTAGTTGTAACAATGCTACAATTAAGATATTCAAACATCGGCTAGTGTATAAGGGTTGATATTAATGCCAACATGAGCTAGTTTCCACCATGAGCCAAGTCCAACATTAGCTAGTTCGATCCATGCACACCATAATACCAACACAACATAGTTGTTTAGTTGTTTGTCTTCAACTTTCTTGGTGCTTGTATTTCCTTCATAACCCAAACTAGTTTTGATGAGGTGATATCTTTGAACACTTAGAATTTCATCCAATTTTTCAAATGTTTTATTAAGCTTTAAATTTTGGCTCGGTTAAACCTTGTTCTTTTCTAATTATTTTTTAGTGGAGACAATTTCTTCCTCCTTCTCATATTCCTTTCCATTTTCTTTTACTCTTTATAATAAGGTGTCTTCAATCTTCTTGGATTCCTCCAACTTCACTTTCATGAGAAGAATTGATGAATATTTAGTTTTTTCCTTTTCTTTTTCATACTTTACTAGTAACTATTTTTGCTTCTTGTTTTTTCCTCAATCTATGTAGTTATTCTAAGGCACTAACTAGTTAACCTTCCATATCTACTTTGTCCTCTTATATATTTAATTCTTATTTTTTTTCCCTTTAACTCGGGTTTCTATAGCCATTAGCATGATATAGTCGAGGGGTATAACCTTTCGGATCGGTTTAATCCCATACCCTATCTTATACGTACGGAATTAAGAGAAGATTCGGAATTGGATAACCTAAAGCGCATTGTGGACTTAAGAGAAAGGAAATGACCGCCTCTCTGATCAAGACTTGACGTGCCCAGGTCAGGTAAAGTCTTGATCTCACCAATAATTCAGAGAAAGAACTGGTCTGGCTCCTCCATAATATTGAGTAACTGGTAGAATGATAGCATTGGTAAGGAGAAAGCCAATATCATCCCTCGTTTGTTAGGTTTTTAGGTGCGAAAGGGCAGGGTTATCTCCATTGTTGGAGAAATTGATACCGAAAAAGGAATAGTAGAAATGTAATAATACCACTGATTGGAAAAAAATAGAATGCCTGATCTGCACTTCATACCGGAAGCTTCTAGGAATGAGTCAGAACATAACAAGTAGTAAGGTCTTTATACACCTATTTAGGCTTATTTAGAGTCTCCGCCTAAGCTAAGTTCTTCGGAGCGAGAGCCTCTTAGTAGCGGATGGAAAGGAGGGAGTTTGACTGGCAGGGGCTGTCACTCAGCTTAGCTTGTAGAGGTATGTTTATTGGCCCAAGATGCAGGAAGAAGTAGCTAGATTTCTCATAGGTTGTATTTGATGTTGTACTAGCAAGCCTAGTAACAGGGAGCAAGGTAGAGATGGATGGGACCAACCCTCTGGCTTTCTTTCTGGCAATGCTAGCTAAATGGGCAATGGCTAGCTAGCTGTCTCTCTGGCTTGCTACTGGACATTGATCCTTTCTTCATTACAAGGCTACTCATCCTAATCCTCTAAGGATTTATTTTCCTCTTGGGTATAGAAATTCTTCTTCTTAAAGTTCTTCTCCTTCTTATCTCTTATATACTTATTCTTTTATTTATTATCATATTCATTATATTCCTTTTTATATGGAAATTTAGATGTAGAGTAACAAAATTTTCCATAATTAAAGCATTTGAAAGGAAACCTACCTTTGTACTTGCTAGAACCTCTCTTTAGTCTTCTGAAAAGCTTGGTTTCTTCATCAAATCCCTAGCTTGAGCATTCTTGGCCATATTTTTCTTATTTTCTACCTTGAAGGTTGCTTCCTATAATGCAGATCTATCTTTTGTAGGTCTCATCTCCTAAGAAGTCATAGTTCCATGTAGTTGATCCATGCTTAATTTACTAGGATCTTGCATATCCTCAAGGGCCGAAACTTTGGTATTAAATATGGAAGGGAGATATCTTAACACTTTTTGAACTAATATGTAATCATCCATAATTTCCTCAAGACCTCGTATGGAATTTACTATTTCCTCTATATGAACGAATAATTTGGATGCATCTTCATCCTTATTGATCATTAATGATTCAAAATTCATTCTATAGAATTGGAGTTTAGCATTCTTTACCTTATTATCTTCTTCATAGTTATTCTTCAACTTGTCCCATATCTATTTGTGTTGGGTGTGGAGCTTGATTATCTTCTTTATTCAGAGGTATTGCCGCATTAGACTCCATTTCGTGATGTTGTGGAAATGCTACCTATTCATGCACATCGCCAAGGGGATCTAGGGCGGTGACGATGATTCTTTAGAGCCCCCCCATGGCACAGGATCGGGGGCAACACCCTCAAACTTAAAGATAGATGTGAAATTTCCTTGTAAAATGCTATAATTGTGTAGTCAATCTGGGTCATTCATTAGGAGGACATCTAACGGTATAAGTCATGTTTAATTTAAGGTTTTTTTTCGCTAAAAGGTAACCCCTCGCTATATATGAGGGAATCGGATTATGGATATGTAGATGCATATTCTGAGCAAGAAAGAGAGAGGGGATTGTGTGAGAGCGAAGAGGGAATTATATCAGATATGTTGTAGATTGTATTTCTTCATTTGCTAGATAATATAACATGAAGGACTGGTTGTTTCTTCGTGGACGTAGCCCAAATTGGGTGAACCATGTATATATGTGTCTATCTTGTGTTATGTATTTTCTGTGTTTATATTTCTGCCATATTTTACGTGTTCCATTGATCTATAATATATAATTTTCTAACAACTAGTATGAAATCTGAAGGCCTATTTGGCTGATAAATGCATAGGAGAGAAGGGTTCCTGGTTCGAGTGAGAGCGATGGCAGAAGATGGTAGGTTTAGGGTTGAAAATTTTAACAGCCAAAACTACTAGTTGTGGAAGATGAAAATGGAAGATTACTTGTATTAGAAATATATGTACCTACCATTGAGCGGAAATATAAAGAAGATGATGAGTATGAAAGACAAAGAATGGGATATTCTCGACAGAAAGGCACTTGGAACAATACGGTTGTTCTTAGTGGCATTGGTAGCCTTTAATATTTCAAATGAAATGACAGCAGAGGGTTTATTGTCAGCATTGGAAAAACTATATGAAAAACCCTCAGCCCCAACTAAGGTATTTCTTATGAAGCGTTTATTTAATATGAAGATATCAGAAGGTGGATCTATTGTTGATCATTTAAATGAATTTAATACAGTTACCAGTTAGTTAAGTTCTATAGGGGTAACTTTTAATGATGAATTTAGGGCTCTATTATTTCTATGCTCATTGTCAGAAAGTTGGAATGGTTTAGTTATGGCCATTAGTAACTATGTCTCTCGATCTAGTACTTTAAAGTTTGATGTTGTTGTTGATGCAATCCTTAGTGAGGAAATGCGATGGAAAATATTTGGTGAGACATCAGGTAATGATTTAACTACATATACTATGGGAAGAAAAATGGAAAGATGAAAGAGTCTAGGATATAGCAGTAAGTCAAGCAAAGGAAAATCCAAGTCCAGATTGGTGACAATGTGCTAGAAATAAGGAAAGAAAGGACACTTGAAGAAAGACTACAAGTCTCAGAGGGGAAAAGAAGGCGATGCACAGTAATAAAACAATCATGAAGCAAATGTGTGAGCCGATGTGTTACAAGATGCTTTGATTATTTCATTAAAAAATATTATTGATTCCTATGTGGTAGATTCAGGGGCCTCGTTCCATGCCACACCTAATAGGAAACATTTTCATGATTATGTTCAAGGAGATTTTAGACATGTTCAATTGGGTGATGATAAACCCTATAAAATCATTGGAATGGGTACATTTTTCATAAAATAGAAGAATGGAAATCAATGGTTGTTGTAGGAAGTAAGGCATGTTCCAGATTTAAATAAAAATCTAATTTTAACAACGAAGTTGGGAGGTGAAGGCTGTGTAACTACTTTTACATATAAAACCTCGAAGGTCGCTAAAGGAGCCCTAGTAATAGAAAAAAGAGAAAAGGTTGGTACATTATATTTATGCAATGGTATTTCTAATTTTGTTAATGATTTAACCTCTACCAGAGCAGACATGATATTGTGGCACCATAGGCTCGAGTACATGAGTGAGTAGGGGATACAGATTCTTCATTCAAGAAATATGTTGCGAAGTTTGATGAATGTTGATTTGGAATTATGTGAGAATTTTGTTTATGGAAAACAAAAGAGAGTCAGGTTCCTCAGATTTGTGAAAGAAAAGAAGAGCAAAAAATTAGAGCTTGTGTATACGGATGTATGGGGAACTTCTCAGGTATCATCTCTCAATGGATATCATTATTATGTTACTTTTATTGATGATGCAACCAAAAAAACTTGGATTTATTGTATTCGAAATAAATTTGATGTATTTGATACCTTCAAGAAATGCAAAGCTTTGGTTGAAAATGAGACAGGAAAAAGGTTGAAGTGTCTCAGATTAGACAATGGAGGTGAATATTGTAGCAAAGAGTTTGATAGGTACGTTTCAGAGAATGTAATTCACAAAGAGAATACAGTTTCAGGAACACCACAAGAAAATGGTGTGTCAAAAAGGATGAACAAGACAATCATGGAGTGTGCAAGGTGCATGAGATTGCATGTAGGATTGCCTTTACAATTTTGGGTAGATGTTGTAGATATTGTTGTTTATCTAATAAACAGAGGGCCTTCAAGTTCCTTGGATGGTGTTATTCCAAAGGAGGCATAGACAAGTAAAAAGGTAAACTACTCATTTTTAAAGAATTTTGGTTGTGAAGCCTTTATACACATTAATAAATAAAATAGAACAAATCCTGAGGAAAAATCAAAGAAATGTACCTTTATTGGATATGGTGTTAATTATTTTGGTTATCGCTTTTATGATTATGAAAAACAAAAAATCATTAGGAGCAGAGATGTCATTTTCAATGAAAAGTTTTTGTATAAGGATCAGATGTGAGAAAATAAATAGGAAAAATAAAATAGATAAAACACAGTGCTTGATGAGATCACAGAAAAAGTGAAGGTTCCTGAAAATAATAATGATCAATAATCATAACAACAACAACAACCACTACAGCAACAAGCACCTCAAACACCTAAAAGTGGTGTTAGAAGATCTACCAGGACAAGTAGACCCCCTGAACAATATTCTCCATTATATTATGTAGTGTTGACTGATTTTGGTGAAGTTGAATGTTATGAAGAAGTAGTGCAAGTAGAAACCAAGAAGAAGTGGGAGCAAGCTATGAAATAAGAAATAGATTCCTTAGTACATAACCATACTTGGGACACAATCAAGTTGCTTGCAGGAAAAACAACATTGCACAATAAATGGGTTTACAAGTTGAAGGAAGAAGATGGAAGTAGAAAAAGGTATAAAGTTAGAATTGTTGTTAAGGGGTTTGCACAGAAAAAGGGTATAAACTTTGATGAAATATTTTCTCTTGTTGTTAAAATGACTTCAATCAGAACTATTTTAAGTCTAGTAGCAGCTGAAGATTTTCATGTTGAGCAGTTAGATGTAAAGACAACCTTTTTCCATAGGGATTTGGAGGAAGAGATATATGTGCAACAACCACAAGGATATGAGGTAAAAGGGAAGGAGAAAATAGTGTGCAGGTTAAAGAAGAGCTTGCATGGCTTAAAAAGGGCTCCAAGGTAGTGGTATCTAAAATCTAACAGGTTTATGTCTCAAAAAGGTTATACTAGATGTCACTCAGATTATTGTGTTTATCTCAAAAGGAAAAATGATGGAAACTATATTATATTGTTATTGTATGTAGATGACATCCTTGTTGCAGGTTCTAACATGTAGGAAATAAATGTGCTCAAAAGCAAATTGGCAAACTCATTTGCAATGAAGGATTTGGGTGCTGTAAAATAAATCCTTGGCATCAGAATAAGTAGAGACAGGAAGAATTGCAAATTAACATTGTCTCAGTGATTACATACAAAAGGTGTTGAAAAGATTTAATATGAAAAATGCAAAACCAATTAGTATACCGTTGGTTAGCCACTTCAAACTAAGTAAGGAGGTGTGTCCCAAGGCTCAGGAAGAAATGGCTTATATGTCTAAAGTTCCATATACATCAGTTGTTGGAAGCTTAATGTATGAAATGGTCTGCACAAGGCCTGATATTGCACATGCTGTGGGAGTTGTAAGAAGGTACATGAAAAATATAGGAAAATAACATTGGATGGTAGTAGAGTGGATTCTTAGGTATTTGAGAGGTACCACAAATCAAGGATTATGCTTTGGTGGTTCAAACATTTCTCTACAAGGATATGTTGATGCAT
The DNA here is from genome assembly GCA_000404065.3 of Pinus taeda. NCBI lineage: Eukaryota > Viridiplantae > Streptophyta > Pinopsida > Pinales > Pinaceae > Pinus > Pinus taeda. The sequence continues at coordinate 147,679 of APFE030886829.1, read as the reverse complement.
ATATGGCAGGTGATGGAAACAGGGGAAGAACCACAGGGTATGTGTTTATTGTAGGTGGAACAACTGTCAGTTGGTTTTCAAAACTGCAAAGTTTTGTTGCACTCTCAACGACAGAAGCAAGGTATGTTGCTACTATACAGGCTAGTAAAGAAATGATTTGGTTACAGAGGTTTCTAGATGAATTGGGTAAGAAGTAGGAGTTGGACAAGTTATACAGTGACAGCCAAAGTGCCATACATCTTGCAAAGAACTCTGCATTTCATTCCAAGACTAAACATATACAGCCCAAGTACCATTTCATAAAGTGAGTGTTGGAAGATGGAAAGTTGAAGCTGGAAAGATACACACTAGCCAGAATCTGGCATATATGTTAATAAAAGTTGTAACCAAGGAGAAACTAAGATTTTGCTCGGTTTCAATTGGTATTCAAGTATGATGATGAATATGAGAAACAACCAGGTCCAAAGTGGAGTCATTGTTCAACAAATGAAGCAGTGGTGTAGTTTCTATAATCACTCTCCAAGTGGGAGATTGTTGGGTGTTGAGCCTGATTATCTTATTTATTCATAGGTATCGTAGCATTGAACCCCATTTCGAAATGTGGTGGAAACACCACCAATTTATGCGCACCGCTAAAGCCGAAGCTAAAAATAGTCGTAAAATTGCCTTGTAGAATGTTGTAATCTCATATTCAATCTGGGACATTCATTAGGCAGAAATATGGTGGTAGAAGTTATGTTTAATTTATGGTTTTTCTCCCTAGAAGGCAACCCCTTGCTATATATCAGGGAATTGTATTTCGGCTATGTAGATGTGTATTCTAAATGAGAAAGAGAGAGGAGATTGTGTGAGAGTGAAGAGGGAATTACATCAAATCTATTGTAGGTTGTATCTCTTCATTTTGCTGGATAATATAAAAGGAAGGATAGGTTTTCTCTCCATGTATGTAGCCCAAATTGGGTGAACCACATATATTTATGTCTCTCTTGTTTTATGTGTTTTCTATGTTTATATTTATGCAATATTTTATGTGTTCCATTTCTCTGTAATAGATAATTTTCTAACACTTTGGCTATTTTGAAATGCATAACTTTAGCACATTGCATTAAGAAAGACCACTTAGGATTTTATTCATTACTTTAAAATCATAGGAAAATTCTATTTTTCAATCTTTATTAATCAAACCAATTGGCTATTCGTAGCTATCTAGCAATACATACCAAACATTTGCACCAAGGAACATTAGATAAATCCTCATTCTCACCTTCCAAAAGATATAGTTGATTTCAATGAATAGAGGAGCATTGTTAGTACAACTACCATCCTCGTTGGCCATGTTTTAGATTGGATCTACCTTGTCAAGGAAAATTTTAGGGGTTAATTTTCACAAGTAGGCTAATTTTGAATGTTTTTCCCAAAAAGAAAGTCTCGAATTTTAAATTTTCTCTGGAAAGTTATTTGCCCATATTTTAAAGTACAAAATTATTTTACCTCAAAAATCCCCAAAATTTTATATACATTAATATAAAATCATTAGATATCTAAATATTTTTACAAAAATACTACCAAACATTTTATAATTTGCATATTATGGACTAGGAATATTTTCCATGATTTTAAAACTTTAATATAAAATTCCATCCTTAAAATTTTCCTTGCTTGTAGTTGTTAGAGTACAATTAAGGGAACCCACTTTGATACAAGTTGTTGGAAATTAAGTTGATATTAAAATGCGGAGGTGGGGTGGGGGGAGGGAATCAATATCGAACACTTTTTAACAATTTACAATATAAATAACATAATCATACATCAATCAAAATGCACATAAAGTAAACACATGATATATGTGGAAACCCTTGTAAGAAAAAGCCAAAAAAATATTTTTATTTTAATGCAAATACAAGAACCAACTTCAGTTTGCATAATCTATTGTAGGAACCAACCTAAAAAAGTCACCAACCCCCTTTTGTTTACAAGAACCCACTTGAAGAGGCACCAAACCCCAATTGTTTGCAAGCACCAACCTACAGGAGACACCAATCTCCCTAATATTTATATGAACCAACATGAAGGAAACTCCAGTCCCTTGAATATTTACAAGAACCAACATTTTTCAGCCAATTAGTCCCCCTTTTCATACATTTTCATTATCACATCTATGGTTATACACTTTTTAACAATTTACAAAATTAAATAACACAATCATACACAAATCAAAATGCACACAAATTCAACACACTGTATATGTTGAAACACTTATAAGAAAAAGACAAAAAAATATTTTTATTTTAATGTAAATACAAGAACCACATTTAGTGTACATAAGCTTTTGTAGGAACCAACCTACAAAAGTCACCAACCCCATTTTGTTTACAAGAACCCACATTCAGGAGGCACCAAACCCCAATTGTTTGCAAGCACCAACCTGCAGGAGACATCAATCTCCCTAATATTTAGATGAACCAACATGAAGGAGACTCCAATCCCTTGAATATATACAAGAACCAACATTTTTCAACCAATTAGATCCCTTTTTCATACATTTTCATAATCAGATCTATGTTTATTTAATTAAAATATCACACATACATTTACATAGATTCCTATGGTTCAGTTGAATTTACACTAGATCACAATAGCTTCCTCATAAATATGCTCATGGAATAACTCCTTTTCAATAATTAATTCCTCAATTCTCTAGATATGCAATTTTCTTGTATATAGCAACTTCATATCTCATCTAGTCTGCAAGTTTGGCATCTAATCTCCCATGCACTATTTATCTTATATTTCCTAGACCTATCCTTTAGCTATGTCTATTTTCTACACCATAGCTCTCATCACTAATTATTTTGGAATTGTTTCTCTTCTATGTCTCCACGCCACTCTACACATGGATTTTGCATCAGAACCCAAGTTTTCACATCATTTATCTTCATTTTCATAATTGGATATATCTTGTATTTTTCTCAGCCATAATTCTTATTTTTTTCAACCATTTTTCTGATTTTAGCTCCCAAAAGACGAAATTTCGCTATGTGGTGCTCAAGTTCTAAAACATTTGAATTTTTCTATAGAGGGCTAATATCAACAGCTTATCGAATATTAGATTATCAATATTCCCTTCAACGCAAATGGAATTCTAATACCCATGTGATCCAATGCTTCAATAATTCAATGGAGGAGAACTATTTTTCCTTCTACAATTAACATCTAGCTTAACGTCACATTCAATCAGTTCACATAGACTACTCTCACAACCACTATGTACTCCCAATACTCTAATTAATAGAAACCTGACAAGCTTTGGGCCAATACAACCCCACCTCTTCATGTCACACTATAATTCTTTGATGAATTTTAAGCCTTCATGGTGGTGGGCCTTTTCCAATCCCACAATACCCTTAGGTTGAGACTGTAGTCTCAACATGGGACCCACTTGTTGGGATTTCATTGCGTTGAAGCCAACAATATATTAACATGCCGAAATTTAACATGGAAAGCTCTTGACATATTACATCCCAAGCCCTACCACATCATGCCAATGTGGACCAATTAGAAATGACCACGTGCTACCCTTGCCAACTCATCTCCCATGTCACACTGCTTATCAAGTGATCCAAAAGGAGGGTTGTAACGCACATCATTCAATGTCTAATAATTTGATGCCTAATGTGGTACCATCTAAGTCACATCATCTTCTGTTATAATATCCATGTCATCATTACTACCATGCGTCACTCACTAAACATCCACTTGGCTTGTCAAAAATGTTGAATCCACTTGCCACGTGTCACCCTTACATGTCGCTAGGTCATCAATTTACTTGCACTGCACTATGTCATCCACATGGAACTACCACTTCTCCCACCACGTGTGTCAAGGTCTCATGTTGGCTTAATTCTTGTGAAACAAGACAAATTCCCTCACAACCTAATAGGCTCTTACCTTTCCATCAATTAGCTTGTCAACCCTCCATGACCTAAGGTTATGACCAAGAGGCACACGACCTATCCTTCCTATTGATTATTGAGTTGGTAGGTTTGTTGAATTCCTTTGAACAAGTTCGATGGTCCAATTTATGAGGGGATCTCAACCCAATGTATCCATGGAATCATGACCTAGGCTAGAACCTTTCCTAAGCTAAGTCACTTCCAATTGAATTTTCTCCTCATTCCTTCAGAGTTAGGAAAATTTCCATACCATTGGAAAGGTATCTAAGTGGGATATGAAACTATCCACTTTTCATTCCTATTTGGACTAAGTAATTAAAGAAGAAATGCCTTCTGATACACACTCAACAAGCTCCCCTCGAACTTGACATTAATGACAACATGACAACATACTCAACAAACTCTCTAGATAATCCAATAACTTCTATACTTCTACCTTGATGAAAATTGGTTTTCTACGATTAAATAATTAATAAAAAATTGTAAAACAAGCTTATAATTCTCAGAAATCTTGATTTCATGGGTGCTTATCAAGGAATTAATTTTGTATAATACTAAGAAAATATGTTAAGGTACTTTCTTGAAAAAAGTGGTATGTGTTTAGACTTTTTTAGCATGACAATCAAATTATATCAAGGTATTTCCCATAGGTAGATTTTGAATTATGGTTGCTTATATCCCTCCAAAAAAATCCCATTATGGGATGAGGAATCATGTCAACAACTATCCTCTCTAATTGAAGAGTCTTAGTTATTTTATGACATAGATGCTTCCTTTTCCATAAACCTAGACTAAAGAGTGTTGTAATAATGATATTGTGTTTGGATATTAGCATCCTCCTCACACATATATAAATTATAATTCAATTTGTTTCCCATTTAGGGATGGGCTCCTTGATCAATGCCTTGTGGATGTTCTAGATTTATAATATTTCTAACAACCATTTCATCACATTATGGGGAGAAGAGGTTAGTATGAACCACATAAGTTTGTTGGTCTTCTAGCTATGCCATCCATCATTGAATTTCATCCAATTTGGTTTATTCATGAGTAAGGTCATATTATTTACAAATATTGAAAGAGAATATCATCTTCCTTATCTTTTATCCCCCTATTGTCATTATTATATGTAGGCCCTTGGCTATAGTTAGTATTTCTCCTTTTCATTTTCTTCTTTCTTCTAGTTTGTTGGTTTCCCTAAAAAATTGTTAAATAAATATCATGGAAATCAGAGGTATGGGTATGCCCTAAGGAATTTTGAGCGTACTTATAAACCAAAAGTGGATTGGAATATCTATAAACTTTTTCCAAATAATTCCTCCCATAAACTTTTGTGGCATTAATAATAGAGCCAATCATGTCATTCGTATGAAGTCATGATCTTGGATTTATGGGATTGGTATAATTGTAATGCAATAGGTATAATATTATACAAAAAAAAAAATATTTTGAATAAATGAATTCTAATTGTTGGTTTTGAGAATACTTCCTCTTTAGTCACCACCCCTAACAAAGAATCATCCGTGGTGATACTCGGAAAAAAATAATTTACAAACCAATAAATTAAAATTTGATGAAATATTTAATATTTAATCATTCCGCACATTTTCCCCCACTCAATAATATGGCATGATATGTAGGTTGTTGCATATTTTTAAATTGATTTTCAAAGCTTTTTTCCCATCTGATAATAGATTGACAAGTGGAAGTGCATAAAAAACATAATTATCAAGAATGAGAAATTATTATGGGAAGCACTAGTTAGCGTAGCCACTAGAACATTAATTTCCCTAATGGATATTCTAGAACTAGGATGGTTCATGCCCCCAAAACCCAATGATATTTTAACATTACTTTTTCTGAACCAAGGACATACAAAATCATGGGTGGAAAAATATCTAGTACATAATTCAAATACTTGAGCAACAAGTGGACTTGAGCATCAGCCATTGAGGTATCAAAATTTTCCAAAGATATATGAAAATTTCTTCAATCCCTAGAAGTCTAAAATTTTCTTGGGTTGGAGGATATTAAACACTTTCGAAGATACTGATATGAATTTTTCTTCTCTCAAAAAACCTCCATTGAAAATTCCTTCTATGTATTCATCTTCCATACATCCTTCTCCTACAAGGTTATTCAAAGCTATGTGAATTCAATATTCTAACTCACTTGACGAGAGGTTATGAATGTCCAATATTTGTTGAGAACACAGTTATATTAAGGGGTTGGGTTGAATCATTATAACACAATTTTTACTTATTTAAATATTCATTAACATAAGAACACAATCATATATGAGATCTATCAACTACCAAACATGGAACACAAGATTTACGTTGAAATACTTTAGGAGAAAACCACAACTTGTTTTTATAATTATTTGTAGGAATCAACCTAATGGAGACACTAATCCACATTGGTACAAACTCTAATAGGAACTATCCTACCTTTTTGTTTCTTCCTAGACACTAATCTATTGGAGACACCAATCTCCACTACTGAGTACCAGCATGGGAAGAGACACCAATATCATTGTTTGTATGGTAAATTTAACAAAAATTTCTAACTTTTGACCTCTTCCCAAAAGAAAACATGTATATTGTACCACATGTCCAATTTTTTATACCCAATTCTTAAAATTTTACTCAAGTCACCTCAATATGTCTTCTCAGACATCTAAAACTCTCACAATTTGAAGAGTCCTAGAAATGTAATTATAGTGAAAATTTTGTGATCACTCTTTTGAGAATCATTTCAAGAGAATTCAAAAGACCTAGATTCATAGGATTTATCTTTGAAATCATAGTGAAACATAATCTAAACTTTTAACCACGTATTCCCCTCGTGCTCTCCTCAAAATGCTCAAAATTTCAATATTTGAAAAATCTCATAGAAAAAGTTATAATGAAAAATGCAAAGATGATTTGTTCAATCTAAAAATCACAGTTTTACACATATACTTTCCTTCCAATACTTTCTCTTTTTATAAATTATCATAAACTTTAATGAAAAGACATGTTAATTAAAAAAAATGCATGAGTTCATTAATTAAATATATATATATATATATATATATATATATATATATATATTTTTGCTTAAGCAAGAGACAGTACTTCTATTGACTTAGTCAAGAAAATAATTTACAAAGGTTACAACAAGTGCGCCGAGGCGCAAACATCCACAAAGGAAGAGGGAAAAATACACAATGTGCCCCAAAAAAGACCTGCCAATAGGCAATAGAACCAAGGCCACCATTGATTTGTCTACTTTTATCCAGCGATCTAAAACCCTATCGCGCAAAGCAGTAGCCCGCGGAAAACCCCTAAAATGCTCGACCATTGCTGGCCGTTGATCTTCTCCTTTTGATACGACGACTATTATCCATACCACGCGGCTTAAGAAGCATGGTAAATGCCGTGCAATGAGGGTGGTTTACCTCTCTCGACCCCCGCCACATGCTGCTCACTTAGTGGCATCACTGGCTTTTCATGACAACCATCTTAAGGTTTGAGGGTGCCCGATGAAGGTGGTAAACCATAAGCAATTTTGACCTCCCAGACCCACAAACTTGCACAACAAACTGTGGCCATTGATCTCCCCCCTCCAGATCTGATGACCACAATAAATATCCTCCCATAAGCCCAAGGAATATCATGGGATCAGGGCGATATTCTCTTTTCTTCTCCCACCATGCGTCGCTTGCTAAGTGGCATTGCTTACCATCCAGGAAAATCACTTCTGGGTCAAAGGGCGCCTGATGCAGGTGGTTTCTCTTTGGTATTTTTTTATTACGGTTTCCTAATCCTCCTTCGTCCAATGTATTGCGCGCGAATGACCTGCTTGGAAGGCTCACCTCATGAATTGAATGTCCTTCATCATGACAACCCATTTCCTCATAGTTTTTTCCTTTTGAGAAGATATCCCTCGGCCCGATGATTGTCTCTGTCTAGGAATCCTGTGAGAACTTACAGTGCATATCTTCTGAGAAATACTTATGCTTCATTGCCATGAAGTGAAATACTATCTTGTTGTCTATTATAATAATGTTGTTCGTCATTGAGGGCCCGTTTTGAGCATTTATCTCTCATTTTTTCATCCGTTACCTCCTCCCACTAGTAGAATATGTCGGTAAGATTGCATTTAACCCCCTCATTGGCAAGCCAATCTACGACTTTGTTGGCTTCCCTGCAAACATGTACAAACCTGAGAGTTCTTAAAATTCTTAGGTGTGATTGAATTCTTTGGTAGACTTGCAAAAGCCTCCAGTGACCTGAGATTTTCTCTGGTGCTGCTCCTGCACTTATCCGCTTAATCGAATTAATTAATAATTCCAAGTCAGCCTCAACGATGACATTATGAATATTGTGTTTGAACAATATTTCCAAGCATAGCTCCATTTCCATGAGCTCAACCATATTGTTGGTTTCCTTCCCTATATAACTATAGAAAATGACCTGTACATTTCCCTCCTCATCTCTCATGACCCCTCCATAACCTGCTTCTCCAGGATTTCCTTTTGAGGCTCCATCTATGTTAAATTTTAAAAAGCCTTAAGAAGGGGGTTGCCAGATAGCCTTTCCTTCTGAGGTATTCTTGTTAATCTAGAAAGGACACTAAGGGAGTTGAGCTTGAAGCTCCAACTTTTCCAGGATTCTAGCCTCTCTGTGTCCTATGGGTTTTCTTATAAAAACACCCCCTGGATGTGGACAGTCTCCTTGAGTTGCTTAATGATTAGCTTTAGTACAATGTTCACTGGGCCAATTTTGCCTTTGAATATCCTATTGTTGTGCTCGTTCCATACATTCTAGATTAAGAACCCTAGGGTGAATGCCCAAGCTGAGTTTATAGTATCATTATCCAAAAAAAATCTGCCAGTTTTTCAACGTGGCAATGATGTCATCTTTGTGCCTATCTGTCTACTCGAAGACATCTCCAACCCAGTTCCATAGTGTAGCAGTGAAGGAAAATCTATTGAGGAGATGATTTGTGGTTTCTTCCTGTTGTCCACACAAGTGACATCTTGAGGGGCCAACAAAGCATCTTTTTCTTAGATTATCCCATGTTATAATCTTGCCCTGATGAACCAGCCACTTGAACAATTTAACCTTCATCCAATGAGGGTTATCCTTGAGCTCTTTCCAAGTCTTATCAGTTCTTGGGAGGTTAAACCCTGTGGCTATTCTTCTGGCCTCTTTAAGGATAAAGAGACCTGCCTTATTCTTTCCCCATCTTAATTGATCATCCAAGGTTGATGTTAAGATTTGCCTTTTTCAAAAGACCTTTGAGGGCTATAGCTTGAGTATTCAACATGCTCATCTCATTGTAAACTAGAAGTTTCCATATTCTCCATTTTTCATTGTTCCTTGATTGATCCCAAAAGTCACTTACCCTCCTTAATCCTTTGTTGATGGTGTCTGTTTGGATATTAGTTAAATCCCCTCTATTGATATTGCCCTCCTGTTGCCAATTCTCCTACGAGAACCAGGCCAAATTTCTATCTCCGATCTCCCATAAACTATTTTTTGGACTAGGGACTTGTTCTCCCAGGGTCTGTTCCAAACTTGAGAACCTTTTACTTGTCCTGTAATTTTGATGAGGTTCATATCTTTCCAATTCATTGCATAATTTTTCTTCCATAGTTTTGCCCAGGGGGATTTTATTTCTTCTAGCCATCTCCACCAAAATTTAGCTCCCAGAACTTTGTTTAGAATTTCAGGATCATGTAGACCCAGGCCTCCATGGGATTTAGGTTTGCATACCCTTTCCCACGCCACCAGAGCCCATTTCTTCTTTTCTTCAGCTTTCCCCCAAAGAAAGTCTCTTTGAATGTTTCTTATTTGAATATTGACCTTAGTTGTGTAAGAATGGCTGATTGCATATAGATAGGGATGGTTTGAAGGATAGCCTTAGTGAGAATCAACCTCCCTACTAGACTTAGGGCTCTGTTTGTCCACTTCCTGATTTTGTCTTTCAATTTATTTAGAATAGGCTCCTAGATGTCCTTGTGCAATGGTTTATTAGTGAGGGGAACTCCTAGATACTTCGAGGGCAAATAATCTCTTTGAAAGCCCAAAATTCTGGATAGATTTATTTAAATTGAAATATCAGAATTCAAAAAGAAAATCTTTGATTTAGTAAGACTTACCTGAGTACCTGCTGCCATAGCAAACTCATGCAAAATTAGCTTGAATGCTTTGGCTTCTCTGACTATAGGTGTGCCTTGAAGCATAGTATCCTCCAAAAATAGCTGATGTGTCACCCTGTCCCCACCTTGAGTGAGTCTCAGACCCTAAATTCTTCCTTCTACCTTAGCAGATCTGATTGATCTGCCTAACCCTTCGATCATAAGAATGAAAAGGAAAGGGGAAAGAGGATCACCTTGATTGAGACCTCTTGTAGGCTTGAAGGTCATGGAGGGAGAGCCATTGAGAAGAATTGAACAGCTAGTAGTGGTAACTAGAGCCACGACCCACTTAATCCAATTATAGACAAAGCCAAATGCTTTTACAACTAATTTTATGTACCTCCAGCTAAGTTTAACATAGGCTTTCACTATGTCCAACTGAATTATCATCCCTACCTACTTATTGGCGATGAGTGAATGAACTACTTCATGTGCTTGAATTATGTTATCGAGAATTTATCTTCCTTCCACATAGCCTGTTTGCTCCTCTGACCCCAGGGTTGGGAGGAGTGGTTTGAGTCTATTGGCAATTACTTTGGATATTATTTTGTACACCACATTGCATAATGCTATAGGTCTAAATCTGTCTGGAGAGGTGCCCTTTTCCTGTTTGGGGATTAAGGCTATGAAATATTCATTGAGCGCCCTCAAGACTTTTATAGATCTATGAGAGTCTTCCACCACCTCCGGAATATCATGCTTTACAATCCTCTAGCATGTCTTGAAAAAGTCCACATTGAAGCTATCTGGGCCTGGAGCCTTTCCATTGTGCATCTCTGTGATGACTTCCTCAAGCTCTTCCGTTGACATTGGTCTGTTGAGATTGTAATTGTCTTCTCTGGAGACCAATTTGGGAATGTATTGTGTAAATTTTGTCGTAAACTGTGATCTATCTGCTGCAGTTTCCTCAGCAATTCCTTGAAAATGTTGGATTAGGACCTCTTCCATTTCTTCATGAGTGTTTCTTTCTACACCATGATGATCTGTAAGTTTCACAATTCTATTGTTGTTTCTATGAGCTATGGTGGATCTGTGAAAGAATTTGGTGTTTCGCTCCCCTTCCTTAAGCCATTGGACTCTGGATTTATGTCCCCAAAATATTTCCTCTTGAAGACATTTGTTTTCCCATTCATGCTAAAGTGACTCTGTTATCTCTTTCCTCTCCTCTGTGTAGCCTTCTGTGATAAGAATTTGGCTTATTTCCTTCAGTTTCTTTTCCACTTCTCCTTTAGCTTTGAATATATTTCCAATTTCATTTTTATTCCACTCTTTGAGTCTGCCTTTAATGTGTTTGAGCCTATGATGCAGAAGGAACATCTTTGTACCTTGCAAGTGAAGCTCTTCTTTCCACCATTTTTCAATGTTCGTGAGGAAATTTGAGTGCGTGAGCCAAACATTCTCAAACCTAAAGGGGCTATTCCTCGATTTACCAATTAGAGAAGCTTCCAATTGGATGGACCAGTGGTCTGAACCACCAAAAGGAAGGATGAACGCTGACAGGCCACTTTCCATGAGTAAAGGTTCCTCTAAGATAATAAATCTGTCTAATTTTGAGGCCACTTGGGTAGAGCCCCCTCTTTTGTTGTTCCAAGTGAAAATACCATAGTTAGTGTCCATATCTACCAGTTTCATATTGGTGAGAAAGTTCTGGAAGGCAACTGAATCTCTACCAAGTGTTCTAGTTCCCCCTTTCTTCTCAGTGAGTGATTTGATCAGGTTAAAATCACCCCCTAGAATCTAGGGTAAAGATTGGTATCTCTTTTTCATATCCTCCAATGTAGTGAGGAGTCGAAGTTTGTCCTCTACTGGTTGTGGTCCATAGACATTGGTGATCATATAACACTACCTGTCACCTACAGGTTCGATAATCAGAGAAAGGTGGTGCCTGGATGCCTCCGCGTCAAGCATACCAAATTTCTGAGGATCCCATAGAGTGAGAATGCTACCAACAGATTTATTTTCCTTGATCTCAAGATATTCATATCTATTCAGCCATTTGCTGTGTTTTTCTCTGACCTTCTCCAACGAGCATTTTGTTTCCTGTATAAACATTATGTCAGGTTTTTCCTCTTTGATTCTATTGCTTAGATTCCTCTGTTTTCTTCTGCTCCCTAATCCTCTGATGTTCCAGGTTGTGATATTCATTGAGATGGGGTTTTGAAGGAGTAACTGGAAAGGCATTTCGTCCTTCCTGAGTCAACCATGAGTTTGCCACACTCTAGTAGAAATTCTTTTTGTCTCTTTCTTCCTCTCTTCCTACCTGGGTTTTTTGCCAATTTTCCTATTATTAAACCTATTGAGGAAGCCCCTTTGTTTTCCTAGTTGTCATGTCTTCTTCTGACTCCTACAACTTTTTGGTGTGACTTGTTAAGGAATATCTGTTGTACCTTGTCAACTTCCTCCTATGGTATGGAGTTTATTCCTAGGTTTTCCTCTTGTTCTAGAAACTTTTCTAGCTCTAGGTTCTCCCTTTCCAGGATCTCCTGTAAGTCTTGGTCCTTTGTATCACTTTCACTTTGAGTCATTTCATGGTCTTTTTCTGTTTCCATGGCACTCAATGGATATGTTGCATGTTCATTCTGTTCCTGTGTGAACTCCATGTTGGTCTCTTTTCATTTCCCTCTTTCTGCCTGATTCTCTGTTTTCCTTTGATTGCCCTCATCTTCTTCTCTTTATTCTAAGATCTCAAATCTATTGTGACTTCTTGTTTTTTTATCCTTAGGATTATTTTGTATCTTCCTTCCCCCTCCTTGCCCTTTCCCTCCCACTTTAGTAAAACCTGTATGGTATTTTTCTTTACTGGTGTTTAGGTATTCCTCCCTTTTATTAAGAGGACAATCTCTAAATAGGTGGCCATTCTCATGACATTTGCGACATCTGAACGGGATATGATCATAGTCAGCTGTCTGAACCCATTCTTCATCATAGACTTCTAGAATGACCTCATCTGGAAGAGCTCCTGATAGGTCCATCTCCACACATATACGGGCATAGGAGGTATACTTACCTCGAAGTGTTGCCTCTGAAATCTTTAAAAAATGACCTAATTTATTGCATATAGCTTTTAGAGACTCTAGCATCCAATAATCTAAAGGTAAGGAGTAGAGTCTAATCCATAACAGTAGCGATGTGCATGTTTCTCACTCCGACACAAATTTCATCATCCATGGATGCATATATAGACTAGCTGCCATGTAGAAGTACGGTCCTCCTTCAAAAATCCTATCTTTGTCCTCCATGTTCGTAAAAACCACTGTAAAAAAACCTTTGGATACAAGATGTATACTTAGCTACCCTTTTGGTTTCTAGTTGTATTTTATCCAAGTGTACAACACTTTCCCTGTCGGCTAGATTCCCATAAACTTGCATATTATAGCATAGTTTTCCATATGATCCCTGTGCTCTTACAGAGCTGGATCATTCAATATTACCCGCAATTTAGTGTTGGTCTTCGGTTTATAGGGCCCCATCTTGGTTCTATTCTTTGTTCCCTGACCTTTGTCTTCTGCTTTCTTCCCCTTTCGGTCTTCCTTGTGGGTCCCTTGCTCTGCATGGGTATTGCTGCCTCCCGACTCAGTATTTTTTGTCTTGCCCTCCGAGAAGAGTGGAGGCTTGTTCTTTGTCCCTGCACTTCCTCTTTTTGAAAATACATTATTGTAGGAGGGAGTGGAGCTCCACTCCTCCCTGCGCTTCCATGGTTACCTATTTACCTTTGTCACTTCCTTTGTTGAACCCTAAAACCAGGTCTCACACGCATTCTCTGTATCTTTGTAATAGCTCAAATCACTCCATACCGACTTCACTCTTGTCATTAATTAAATAATTAATTACCCTTTCATTTTACTTTTCCAAACACTATGGGGTTCCTAAACCATGGTTTCAAGCATCAACATTATTTTCTTCTCAAAGTATATATTGTTACAAGTGTCCTTAGAAGAATTTCTTGCTTATACTCTACACTTAGGAAATTTATCCTAATTATTGGTTTAGCATAATGTATCTAACTATGTATGGGAGGGATATCCTCTTCACCAAAGTAGGGTCTATATTACATATGGTTTGAAATGGTAACATTATTCTGGTTGGATGAAATATATATAAAATAAACCTCTTATATGTTATATCGTACCTTTATATCGACTTTTCTTTACACTTTTTTTAACTATGTGATATAACCCCTGGTGTATTAAGGAAGTGTGACATTTGAAATGCTCAGGTACAGGATGTTCTTCATGTTATCTCTATCTCAGCAGAGATATGGGATGTCTATGTTAATAATTTTATCTTTATTTCAATAATATTCTTCTTTTTCAAACATGTTCACACAGTTCTCCTTTCATTAATCTTAATACTGTTTAGTGATTTCATTCCACACTTAATCCTGGTTGTATGGCTAGTCATGAACCCTAATAATGAAATTTTCAATGTTTTAACTTATGTCACATTTAGATTTGTATGACCAAGATGGTGGCTATGAATTTATCGAATTTCCTATCATGACCAATGTACCCCTGACCCAAGAGAAAATGATCTTTTTGAATCGCCTATGACTTATTATAATGTCTTAGTTTAAGATTTCCTCTCGTTGATACCCAGTCACACCTAGTCCTCACATTTATCTACCCTTCTAATGTTAAATAAGTGACCCTAAAAGAGTACACATCCTAGATCTTCGACTCATCATGAGTAGTAACTACAACACAATTTCTTGTTGTACTAACATCCCCCCTAACCTTTGGACATGTTGGGTCACGCGACATCTAATTTTTGTTTTTTGGCTTTCACTCCATTTATTATATTCTCATTTTATCTAAATCTCATAAAAATTAATTTCGATTACTGTTACATATACCTCTATTTCCAACTTTTCTACATAACTGAAAGATCATGATAATAGAAAAAATCAGTCCCTTGTAAGGGGGTACAGTATTCTACTAGACTAAGTCATAAGAATTCAAATAACATCCAAGTCATTCCATACTCTTTTCCAAAACATACAATCTAAATCACTATGTATTCTGTTTACAAAATTATAGCATCTAAATCATTATATATTCCGTTTACAGAATTACAACATCTAAATCCCATCGTTTGTTTTCTTTTTAATAGAAAACAACAATTATTATTATTCGTTACAACCATTATAACAACATATTTCCATTTCACGCCACTAGATCTGTAGTAGTAAAATACATGCATTCCAATATAATAGTATATTCATCCCTCCAACATAATCACATTTCAATTCACTAATTTCCCACATATTTACATTTAATTGGTATTTCTAGCATGTAAATTGGTAGTATAATTAACTGAGTGCAACAACTATTAACAATTTTGAGTATCACATCTACTTAAATCTGATAATGTAACAATACTAGAGTAGAATCGATTCAGTGAAATAAATGAAGCATAATCATAGAACAAAGTATTCCAACCATAAATTGTTGATAGTGGAACACTTGGGAATATCACACTTTTCACTACCCAATCTTGAATTGTAATTCTCTAGTTTTCCCCCTATTCTGAGATGTTGTTTCCAGGGTTCAAAAAACTTTATTGTTCCCTTCAATGGTATTTTATACCTTTCTTTCATGGTAATATTTTTCCTTTAGTGCCATCCCACTTTTGTCGACTTTAATGTCCACTTTCCTAGGATTTTTCCTTAAAAAGCCTTCCTTTCTCTCCTGCAACCCTTTATGCTTATCCAAGCTTAGAATATTTCCCCAACTAAACAATTTAATGGATTTACATAAATTTTCAATGTACTTCATGGATTTTTCTCCAATTCTTTACTAACATAATACAGTCTGAATAAAAACAAGATTACAACAATGGAGGGATATTATACATGGGCTTGGAATGATCATTTCAATTTTTATTTTGACTTCACTGTTTTTCACCCCATATATATATATATTATAATTATATATAATTTATATTATATATATATATATATATTTATATTATATATATAAGCACTTTGACATCAATGAAATAATTTTTTCCAATATAACCTTACAATGCTCGAATTCTGAGTTTAGAGGATACTTTTACCTCTAATTTAATGGCGAAAATTAGTCATAAATATTGAAACATATAACTTAGTAGAAAGAAAAAAAAGAGAAATCAAATCCTAGGCTATCCATATGTTACACTAGATGCACTATACTAAAAGTGTTTGAATGCAATAAGCTAGTAGAATCTAATAAGGTCCTCCCAAACGCTATCTTAGGATGATGAGGGACTAATTCCAATAAATGAAGGTCTGTGGAACAATTATAGTAGCCTATTGTAAATCGATCACCCAAGGTATGGTTTCCCTTGTAATAATGAGAAACTTCTATGGGAGTTGTGACTAGGATGTGTTATCCATCCTAGGTACCATAAGTACTTCCTATTGTAATAACCTATTGGGAACATAGGAAAGGATACTAATGATTCCACTTCACAATTAATATATCGGTGGGATTGTCATGTTGTAAACTTTTACATTGGGTAGTTGTATTCCTTCATTGTATGAAGGGACTATAGAGAAGAGACATCACTCAAAGTATCTTTCCAATTCTGCCAAACTCCCTTATTACACATCCATCCACTACTTGAAATGTAGGGATAATCTCGACAAATGGAATATTTTAACCTAGAGTTGGACATTTATGTTAGAGGAACTTTCTTGACAAATACTTTTTAATTTTAATGGAAATTCAACTATCTCTAGTCCATCCTCTTCCTTGCTTATTGTCTCAGAGAATACTCTCCAGCCTATACCAAGGAACTATAACTTGGAATATCATTTGTTTTTTAATAAGAGAAAAGGGGTCTATCTCGATATAGTTATTAGCATTGCTTTTAATGGCTACTATTTTTTAAGGGGAATCTAAATGGACATATCGAGCTAGACCCCTTTTCTCTTATTAAAAAACAAATGATATTCTAAGTTATAGTTCCTTGGTGTAGGTTGGGGAGTATTCTCTGAGGCAATAAACAAGTAAGAGGATGGACTAAAGATAGTTCAATTTCCATTAAAAATAAAAAAGAACTTGTATATATATGATATCAAATATATATACTTCTTTTTTAAGATGAAGCAACACTATCCTTGATGATGTGTTGAAATCAAAGAAGATGAAGAGATTAATATAAACTACAAATGTGATGCAAATATTTCTTTTTAGGTTTATCTAATGCAATTTATGAGCTAGACAAATTTAGAAATGCATATTCAAACTAATACAAAGAAAATGCCTAAAAGAGTAAAAAAAATTTGAATTTTTGAACTCTTCAAACAAAATGTGTGTTTGACAAGGAAACTTTTAGGAGCTAATATTCATAGGTGGCCTAATTTTCCATGCTTTAGGGGTTAATATTCTAGCATGTGATGATGCTACAATATCAAAATATATTATTCCTCTTATAACTTTATAGATTTAATGTTAAGATGGATCAGCACAATAATTGGTGTACTCAAACCTCATACATGTATATAAACTAAATAGAAATGAATAAAGAAGTTATTGAAGGTATTTGGAGAGAACTTGGGGATTAATGAAGTGAGCTCATGATACATAAAGCTATTGACTGGGAGGGAATGCAATATATATATCCGCTACATCTATATTTCATGGGTTAACTCACTTTGGATTTTTTTTTGTAAATTATGAAGTTTTTTTTAATAGTTAGAAAAATGGTTCAATAACCTAATTTTTCCAAATATTTATATTACATTTACAATACATACAATTCATAACTAGGAAAAAATGGAAAAGAGTTAGCTTGTGTAATATTAATGTAAGATACATATTATAAAATGTAATATAGATCTAAGATACATACTTAGAAGTATTGGAATATTTAGACATTATTTTTGTGTAAATACATTCTCCATCCTCCAAATATGGAGAAATATTTCCCTCATGCTCATGCTCATGCTCATGCTCATGCCCTACCAAACCAATTGAGTTAATATATGTGCACATGAGCCTACTTGTATTTTTATCATTTTTTGTTTAGTTTTATTATTTTTAATACAACATTATCTAACTCTGACATGATAACATCTCCCTTATGTTTCTTTAACATAAAATTATGTAACACTAACATGACAACATCTTTTCGACCCCCCAGGTGGGAAGTAAAACACACATTGAAAATTACCATGACTTTGTTTATAATTTAATCATTTGTTTTTCATTTTTATTTCAATTATGTGTTAGTAAAATTTATGTTAATAATTACATCCAACACTAAGAGGCATGTGGGAGTAGTGAGGGTGGCACTAGTGAGGATCTTCCCATTTACGAACTACTAGTTGGTCATTCTAGGATGTTTAGGTTTTCTTTCAATAACGGTGATGAATCATCTTACATAGATAACACCAACAATACGAGTGATCGTTGTATTCATTACTAATTTGATCCTACACAGATAACACCAGCAATACGAGTGATCCTTATATTTGTTTTTTATTTTAATTCTAATTAAAGATATGTCCTAACATATATAATGTTTGTTTTTAATTTTAGATTTGTTTTTTATTTTAGTTCTAATTAAAAAATATGTCCCTAAAATATATAATGTTTGTTTTTAATTTTAGTTATAATTATTTTTATAATTAACAAACCGCAACAAAAAAATGAGACAAGTAATTTATCATTGAAATATTTTTAGATCGAAAAAAAAACAATCTTAGCCATTATTTTATATATCCAGATAAAAGAGTGATATATATATATATATATATATATAAATATAAATAAAGTATTTCTCATTGAAATATTTAAATTGTGAAAAAACTTATCCATGGTAAAAGAGTGAATATTAAAAACAATATTAATAAGGATTCAAATGTTTTATTGACAGATTATTAAACGTTTTAAATAATTAATATTAAAATATATTTTTAATAGTCCAATATTTTATCTAAAATAACATATGTAATTCAATATTAAAAATTTTTAAAAAGTTATTTATAATAGATTATTTTTAAATTTAATATAAAGGTCTTATAATAATATATATTATATATCAAAAGCATCTTTCGACACAACAATTTAACATATCATTTTCCTTGTCTTTTAAGTTTTATTGTAGAATTCATCCCTTTGATGGCAACCAATACGTTTTGGGTGAAGGAAGCTGAGAATGAGGTGAAGCTTATCCATAGACATGGTTCATTGTTCGTCACATCACCCTTTACAACTAAGTACCACGTGAATCTCTACAACATTTTTCACGAAGCGAATGATTTGAAAAGAAAAACAATAATTAACTTTGCAAAGGAAATGATTCGTTGAACGACTGTAAAGATCATGGTTACCTATACAACTAAATCTCCTTCCATATATATTCCAGCAAACTTCCCTTGCAAAATGTTAAACTGGGGTAAAATATTATGAATCACGAAGCTGAGTGAATGCATTTTCATAGAAGGATCCAAGAAGATTCTAGTATCTACATATGCACAGGAAGCTAACGCCAATGAATTGCCGCACAATTAGACGGAAGGATATGATAATATCAGGTAAGTGATACTCAATATCTATATATACACGAGATGTGCCGAGAAGGGGGGATTTCAAATATGTTGGTTGAAGTATTCTTCAAGTAATATGCGTGGTTTGGTCATTTCTAGTAGTGGAATGTTTTGCATTTTGTAGAATTTTTTGTATGTTCATAAGTTTATGCAATTTATTAAAGCACAGGACTAGAATCTATTTCCACTTTTAACCAACGGAAGCCAATAGATCGATGAAAACAATATGAACAAAAAAAAACAAATTAATGGCTCATAACACAATAAGTTTTCCTAGGGAAAACCACGGCTCCAAAACCCCGCCTATGTGTATTGTATTAAATCATAAATATGAATGAAGATACAATTTTTTTTCTCACTAGAACAATTCCGCACAAGTATGCTCAACCCTCTACCTCACAAGCTAGCTCTTAGCCAACACTTACCCAATTTCCACTGCCTACCAAGCCCCTAATCTCTTTCACAATTCTTAGAATGAATAGCCTGTATTGAAAGGGAATTCATGCATCCAAAATAGCGCAATCATAAATTAGGTCCTTTTCCTAATTGCATGCATGATATTTACAACTCAGTAAATCATACAACTTATAGTACATTGTCCCTACACTCTAATCTCCACTGGGTCTTTCTCAGAATTGACATGCATGAGTTTCTCATGAGGGAATTTTCAGTTAACTGGAGTCACACTTGTGGATGTACTAGTGGACCAATTGACTATTAGTCCTCTATTATTTCCACAAATAGTTAAAACTAATTTAATTGACCATAACTCAGTAAACTAAGTTAATCTAATTACAACTCAATTTAAACTCATACTCGAACCCTAAAATTTATGGAGAACATATATATGACTACAAAGAGACTTCCAATTCAAAATTCCTAAGCTAACTAAGCTAATTAAACTTAACTAACTATTTACAAGTTTCTATGAGAATAGAATACGGTTTTAATTCACAGTTTAATAATTCAAGAACAAATTAAACTGGAATTTCGTGTTGCCATTTATCAACACTCCCTCTCAACAAGAAAGGGATTATCTTCTACCCTGATCCTAACTTTGTGAAACTCGAATTTACATCTTGACAACGCCTTTGTCAAAATGTCAACCTCTTACTCCTTTATGGGAATATACTCTAACAACATGATCCACCTCAATACATTATCTCTGAGATGATGATATCAGATATCAATGTTCTTGGATCTATCATGAAAAATTGGACTTTCAGAGAGTTTGATACAACTCTGATTATCACAGTAAATCATTATCGGATTCATATGCTAACCAAACAGACCAACGATGATCTTCCTCATCTAGATGGTCTCACATGTTATCTGATTTGCATCCATGTACTCTAACTTTTCCAAACTAAGTGCAACTGAGCTTTGTTTC
This sequence comes from Pinus taeda, assembly GCA_000404065.3. Lineage (NCBI taxonomy): Eukaryota > Viridiplantae > Streptophyta > Pinopsida > Pinales > Pinaceae > Pinus > Pinus taeda. Next base: position 126,611 of record APFE030886829.1, on the reverse strand, counting down.
CTAATGTACCAAGAAAATGCTCCTGACGCAATACTAAATATCCCTCTTGATGTTCTTTTCTAGTTGGATGGACTCCATTCCCAATCTGCATCTGTGAAGCCTTGAAGCTTCACTCCCTCTATCCTTTTGTACCATAATCCATACTAAGAAGTTCCCCTGAGGTATCTCAATACATGTTTTCTGCCTTCCAATATATCTTAGTTAGCCTAACCATCACTTGACTAAGTTGGTTAACTGCATAACGTAAACCCGGTCATGTGTTCACCAAGTACATGAGTAAACCCACAAGCTTCCTGTAAACATTAGCTTGCACTACTTCACCTAAAGTAGTATCCTTCTTCCTCCAATTACTTGCTAGAGGAGTCTCCATAGGCTTGCAACTCTCCATGTGGAACCTCCTTAGTATCTCGTTGGGATACTTGCCTTGAGACACAAATACCTCCCCATCACTCTGTAATACTTCAATGCCCGGAAAATAATGCATGAGCCCCATGTCCTTCATCTCAAACTCTCTTGGAATGTCCTCCTTGCAAGATTTGATCAGTTGGTCATCACATGTCAGTATGGGATCATCAACATAAAGTACAATTATCAATAATTTACCTTCCACCACTATGTGGTACAGGCTTGCATCCACTTCACTCTTCGTGAAGTCTAACCCAGTGAAGTAGTTGTTTATCCTTATGTGTTAAGCACTAGGTGTTTGCTTCAACCCATACAACGCTCTCTTGAGCTAGCATATATGTGACTCACAGTCGAATGTTTCAAAACCTTCATGCTGCTCTATGTACACCTCTTCCTCAATCGTGCCATTAAGGAAGGTTTCCTTTACATCCATATGATGTATCTTCCACCCTGTCTATGCTAATACTACCAATATAGATTTGATCGACGACTACCTTGCAACAAGAGCAAGGGTCTCATCATAGTAAATTACCTCTACCCATGAAAAGTGAGGGGCCACAAATCTAGCATTATGCTTCTCCACACTACCATTTGCAGCTTTGTTTACCTTGTAAAGCCATTGGGAGCTCACCACGAACTTATCCTTCGGTCTCGGGACCACATCCCAAACATTGTTACCAACTATAGATTCATATTCCTCCACCATGGCATTAACCCATACCGATTACCGCACTGCTTCCTCAAAAGGAAGATGGCTCTGTCTCAACATATCCACTAAATAAGCGCCATGTATCTAGTGTACGTGTCAGGTTCCCTCCTCTATTTGCGCTATGATATGGGTCCTCCCACATTCTCTCTAGCATCTGACAACAAACTATCCAGCTCTCTGGTGCAATTTCTACCATCTTTGGAAGACTCTACTTGAGTGGATGTCTTCACTCCTGGATCCTCTGCATGTGGTTGCTCCACATCAATCTGAAGCTCCTCAACCTTAGGACCTAAAAGCTCCTCAATTTCATGTAGGTGAAGCTCCCTCTCAAGGGAAACTCGCATGGCCTTCTCTTCATCGAATCTGACATCCCTTCGAACCATTCTCATCTTGCTAGTCAGCAAGTACACCTGACAATTGTGAGGTGTATTAATGTACCCCACAAATATCCCCAACTTTTTTGTTAGCTCAAGCTTCTTCCATGCATATTTTATCACATGGAAATATATTGATGACCCAAAAATCCTGAAGTGCCAACATCTGGCCTCTTTCCGGAATAAGCCTTCCTTAGTGTCTTCATCCCAAGTATCTAATGCAGGTTACGATTCTGAACATAAACAATTGTATTGCATGCCTCAACCCACAAGTGTAGTGGGAGACCCTGATTATGCAACATCTCCCTCAATACGCCTACTATGCTCTTTTTCTTCCTCTTGACCACCCCATTCTACTGAAGGTTATGGGGTTCTGTCAACTCCCATTTAATCCCTTCCACTGCATAAAAGTTTTTAAAATCGTTTGAGACATACTCACCACCATTATCACTCTGTAGAGATTTAATCTTCTTGCCCACCTCTTTCTCCACCAATGCTTTAAACTCACAAAACTTTGTGAAGGTTTAATCCTTTTTCTATATGAAAAATATCCAACATCTTCGAGAAAAGTCTTCAACAAATATAACATAATAACTATGTTTGATCGTGGATGCTGCCGAGAATGGTCCACACACATCTAAACGGACTCACTCTAAAATAGCCTATGCTCAATTGTCTCTATTGTGAAAGGAAGCCTTGGTGTATTTTCCCAAAGTACACTCCTTGCATGTATCAACTTGCTCTATTGTACCTTTGGGCAAACCGGTGGATATCTATTGCATGATCTTCAAAACCCCATGATGCAAGTGGTCCAATCACATATGCCATAACTCGCTAACATCTCGGCTTTGCACCATCTCTACTTTCATTCTCAAAGCATCGCAATCCTCTACCTCTAACTTATAGAGATTCTTCACCTGAATCCCTATCTTCTTTACCTGAACCATGGCTATGCGTGAAATGAATGCCTTTCATTTTGAGAGGATCAAATCAGAGCCTCTATCCTTGAGCATGGAAATGGTTACCAAGATATTCTTCAACCCGTCAAGGTGAGTGGAGCCCCATGCTCCCACTGAAAAAGTAACCATGCCCATCTAGTAGCATGATACCTCTCGTTGTCACCCATCTCAATATGCATATGGATATCTTTCTCCTCCAAGTCACTGAATAACTCCATGTCACCAGTCATGTGGACTGAAGCTCCACTATCTAAGTACCATGCACTTCCCATCATTAGTGACACCATGCATGCAATGAGGGAAAATTTCAATTCAAATTGAGAGGCCAAAGCCTCACCCACCCCTCCTCCTAAGGACCTTGTCTTGGAATTCTTGAGTGGACAATCTGTAGCAAAATGGCCCAACTCATGATAATGAAAGCATTTCACTTTCGTTGTGTCTTTCTTCTTGCCTACATTATAAGAATCCGATTTGGAAGGGGAAGATTTCCCTTTCCCCTTCTTCGCCTTAATCGCCAAGGCACATTTCTCTTCATCATTAGTCTTTGATGAAGATTCATCCCTGGTGTTCCTCGTGATCTCCTCCTGCATCAAATCTGACCACAGTCATTCCTAATTTGGGAGATTCTCTTAACCATTGGCAGGGTCCTAATAATTATGCCAACTTTTTCGGAATCCTAGAAGAGAAAGACTCACCATATCATCCTTGGCAACAGTGATTCCAACACTTCCAATTTCATCATGACATTGAGTGAACTTGGTCAAGTATTTTGGAATAATCTCACCTTTCTCCATTTTGATTTTTCGAGTTTTTCCTTTAGTGCCAATTTCCTTTGGTCATAATCGTTATGATACAAGTTCATCAATGCTTCCACATAGCATACAGAGTTTCCTTGTCATGGAGACTCGAGACAATGTGGTCTCAAACTCCCTCAAGGATTATCCACCTCGCCTTCGCCACACACTTCTTCCATTCAACTAGACTCTGTGCATGTGACGCTGCTAGCTTAGGAATGTCTTGATCAATGAATTCCTTCAAGCCATTATCCTCCATCACAACCTCCATTCCTCTAGGGTATATAATTTGAGTTGCATTCCAAGGAATACTTGAGACGCAAACCAAAGAACACCATTTGTCGATCCTAAAGTATGTATTACAAATTCAAATTTCACATGTAACCCAAAACTCAAAACTTTGAAATCTCCTCTAGTATATTGAATTCAACTTCAATACCATGTATAATTTCCTATAGATTCACAAGCTCATTCAATTTACTAAAGCGCAGGACAAGAATCTACTTTACTTTCAAGTAGCGAAAGCCAATAGATCCATGAAAACAATATGAACGAGAAGAAGAAAAATCAATGGCTCATAATGCAATAAGTTTTCCTAGTGAAAGCCACAACTCTAAAACCCTACCTATATGTATTTCATTAAATCAGAAATATGAGTGAAGATAAAAAACTTGTTGTCACCAGAACAATTCCGCACAAGTATGCTCAACTCTCTACCCCACAAGTTAGCTCTTAGCCAATTTACACTGCATGCCAAGCCCCTAATCTCTTGCGCAATTCCTAGGATGAATAGCTCGTATTTAAAGGGAATTTATGCTTCCAAAATAGTGCAATCCTAAATTAGGTCATTTTCCTTATTGCATGCATGATATTTATAGCTCAGTAAATCATACAACTGATAATACATTGTCCTTGCACTCTAGTCTCAACTTGGTATTTCTCAGAACTAATATGCATGATTTTTTCATGAGGGAATCTTCACTTAATTTGAGTAACACTTGTGGATGCACGAGTGCACCAACTGACTATTTGTCCTCTATTAATTCCACAAATGGTTAAAACTAATTGAATTGACCATAACTCAGTAAACTGAGTTAATCTAATTACAATTCAATTTAAACACATAGCAGACTCTAAAATTTAGGAAGAACATATACATGACTACAAAAAGACTTCCAACTCGAAATTCCTAAGCTAATTAAGTTAGTTAAACTTAATTAACTATTTACAAGTTAATATGAGAATAGAGTATTCGATTTTAATCTACAGTCTAATTCAAGGACAAATTAAATTGGCATTTCTTGTTGTCATTTCTCAACATTGGTGAACCTTCACTTTGCATGGACCATTAGTCAAGTATAATGACCTTATTTCCTAAGATAGTGTTAACTATATTCTATTTTTTTGTTGTTGTGTAAGGTATAGGTTAAACACTATTAATTCATCCTTCACATAAGTCACATTTATTTGTGTAATTATTGCCATCAACAACCTCAACATTAGCACTATATAAAATATTTATCAAAACCAAATAATAAATCTTTACTAAATATGCTTTAAACATCTTTTCATGTTCCACATTCTTGAACATGCATTAATTAAAAGTACATAATTTCACAAACATGTCTATTATCCATGCATGTGTTCAGCTCATGTCTATCTATCCAAATCTCACATGCATAAGGTAAAATGCATAAATATTACTAAGGCATGTTCAACTACTTCATACATCACATCCATTATAACTAAGGAAATAGTTACATTTTACCTTTGCCCACAGGAACAAGATAATATCAAAGAAACACCATGATTATCACTATCTCTTCACACTAGAAGAAATAAATCTTTTAAGAGATAATGATCTCATTTGGAATTATGCGGGAGCACAATAGAACATAGATATAAACATGAACACAAAGATACAACATAAATAAAACTTCATTTCATTAACATCAGAGAATTGAAATATACTTACATACAAAATGTAAATAAACTAGCATGAGCGATAGTAGCTTATCTACGAGAAGATATGTGGTCGCTACATGCCTCTAAACTATGTTACAATGAGGCTCAAGGCCCTTTTTATTATTGAACAATAAAAGGAAACCCCAAACAACCAAATACCTAACCCTAGGAGATGGAATGCCAAGCATTTGTGGGCCCCATTGGGGTTAGTTGGGCAACAAACTTCTTGGGGTTGTAACTTGGTGATATGATATTCATTTCACATGTATAATACCTCGTTAGAAACACATCTCCGAGTACTGTAGTATTTTCGGCAGGGCCTCTATGAAAAACCTCAAAAGAACATCATTTAGGGTGTTAGAACAACTCTGAAAGTTCAAAACTAGAAAAGCTACTAAAAATAATAAATCTTAATATAATCAAGAAAACTGATGAAACCCGCTGGAGGTTTAGGTGGAATAGGCCGGTGGACACCAATATCCACCTAGATCATCACTGCAACTACTATTATTGTTTCACACAAGATCACATTCTTTTCCAAAAGGAAAAACCACCACCACTATCTTTAAAGGAAAACTAGCACAATAGCTACTGCCTTTGAGCATGCAAATACATATTATTCTTCCAAAAAAGAAACTAACACAATAGCTATTATTTTTTTGCATATGAACACATATTACTTTTCAAAAAAATCTAACACAATAGGTATTACTTCTATGTATACAAACACATAATCCTTTTCAAGAAAACTAGCATGAATTATTATCATTTCATGCACCAGATTTATATGAAACCTATTCAACAAGAAAAACCTAATTTACTTATAATGTATCCACACAACAATTCATAAAAATTTTCCAAGAACATTATCTGATCTCTACATATTTCTCATGCATTAGATATTTTCCTTCGATATAAAAGCTTACCTATATGTTAACTTATCTATACATATTTATCATGCATGCATTCAATACAAATACAAATGCTTGTTTATACATCTTATTAATTAAATACAACACAATTATAAATGGAAAATGTGTGTCAGGGATCAACGTTTATTTATGAAAGTGGAAACAATTAACGTCATTGTTTTATTGCCCTAATGTCATTTATTCAACCTTCAATGAAAAGCATGCAAACTGTATAATGAATTTCCATGGAAAGATTTTAAAATAAATGTACCATAAATTCCAAGAGACAAAAATGCATACCTTGAAATCTCATAAAATGTTCAACTATCTTACAAACGTCTTCACGCCCTCATTCTTCGAACTGCATTATTGCATTTTGCTGAAGAGATTCCGCTGGAAGATGCCCTCAAATTTTGTTATCAAGTTGACAGTTTGCCCCATAATTTCTTGTCGAGAGTCTTTCGGCAAGATGTGAGGATGAAATATCTCAAAATTTTATCTCAACAGGTTAGAGATGTATACAAGATCTGCATCTTCCGTCAATGGCAACAAATTTTTTCTTCCAAATTCCTTTCAGGGATTCAAATCTTATGGTTATGAGCGACCTTGCGTTTACGATCATCCTCTACTAAACATTGAGCCAACTCCTTCCCATTTTATTCCTCTCATCAATGATGGCAAAGCCCTTAGCACCATGGAGAGTGTACACCTTTTGTAAATGATTCTAGTAGTAAGTACGTGCAATGGGTGATCACAAAAACTATTATGAATAGCTCTACGACACAAATTTCTTGAAGGATCTTCTTGTGATTTGTTGAACTATTGTGTTTTGAATAATTGTACAACCTTTTTTCTTGTGCAATCTCCTCTAATCCATTGAAAAGAAATATTGGCCAATAGAGAACCCATATGGTGAGAAACAAATCGGATTAGTTACCAACTAATTAACAACTGGTTCTTGATGTCAACCATTTTCGCGTATGTTAATCATGGTAAGTAAATAATATTATTTCCATCTTAAATGCCAAAGTGTATGGGTTTATGGGGTTTATAGGGATGTTACAAATAGTCTCACTATTTTATATTTTTGTGTAGGTATATTTTTTTGTTAAATTTGTCTAAAATCTAGCAAAGATTTGTTGGAATTGCAAATTTAAATTTTTGTAATCTAGACAATTCAAGTACTCATAGAAAACTTTCAAAGCATTGTATCCATTTATGTATTAGAAAATGAAAAAATTATACATGGAGTGTGTCTAGCTATATATAAAAAGACAGAGAGACAGAGAGAGAGCCTAGATTTTTCAAGTGTCAAGAGAGTTGAGGTGCAAGCCCTTTTGAAGTTTTTCCCTCTAAAAGAAGTTTGCATACCAAGAGACCTCACTCTTTATGCATGGGATAGATTGATGATCAATATGGATCTATAATGGTTAATTTTACAACCTAGTATGAATGAGATGTGGTAAGAATATTATGTAGCCATAAATAAAATATTCCGATGTTTATCATATGTAATATAATTTTTGATCAACTTTATTGAGATAAAGTTAAAAACAAATATTGCAACATAAATTGTTTGAATATATATGTGTGTTTATCATAGTAAAATATTTCAATACCCAAAGGGAAGAATTAAGTAATTAAAAGTAAAATAATTGTGTTAATAGAAAATTAATATGTGGTTTATGAATAAAATATTTCATATGCAAGGTTTATTAATAATGACATGTATCTAAAAATATATCAATAACATAAGAGCATTTTAATAAGGATTCATGAATAAAATATCTCTACGATATTAAAATAAAATATTTCAATTTCAACTATGTATATACATACATATATAAAGTTATTAAAAAAATTACCATGGTTAAAATATTTTAAAATATTTTAAGGAGTCTCACTATTTTATTTTTTTGTCCTTTTTCATTATATTCTTTAGTCAATTTTTTCTAAAATCTATAAAGAAGTGTTGCAATTACAAATTTTGAAGACATTGTATCAATTTACTCATTAAAAAATGCAATGAAAAATTACACATAAATCCATCTTAACCATGGATTTATCAAGTCCCTAGATAGATTAAATATCTTGAAGTGTAAATATTTTTCCAAGTTTTGTACTGTAAAGTGGTATAAAATATATTTAATTTTTTTTTTTTTTATTTACAAACACACACACATATTAACTAGGTGGAGTCCAAGTAGGAGAGAACCCATCTATTGGATAAAAGAACGATTTACCCCAATGTTATCACTAAGATGGTGTGAAAGTTCATAAAACCTAAACACCTCTTAAAATAATTTAATCC
>APFE030886829.1:27480-101523 GCA_000404065.3 Pinus taeda | reverse complement strand
ATTTGTTTACCATACCTCTCGTTGATTTATATTTTTATTAATTTACCATACCTCTTTTACAAATATGGTATTTGGCCCGTAGAATTCACTTAAATAAAACCTCTTTCTTGAGCCTTCATAAATAGAACAAGGGTTATGGACTAAATATAAAAAGAGGTTTTATTTATTTACCATATGTCTAGTTTATTTATATTTTTATTTATTTACCATACCTCTTTTGAGTAAGTATAAAAAGACGTTTTATTTATTTACCATACCTCCACTTTACTTATATTTTTATTTGTTTACACCGTTGCATGTATATAAGGTGACTTATGGAGTAAAGATAAAAAATGTTTTATATTTTTACCATACTTCTCATTTATTTATATATTTATTAATTTACCATACCTCTTTTATAAATATGGTATTTGGCCCATAGGATTCACTTAAATAAAACCTATTCTTGAAAATGGGCGAATGGAAGGTTGTAACTCCTAATTTCAAGGGCTAAATTTACCCTTTTCACCCTCTCCCTTAGAATAAGGTGGGCTATTTGAGGTGATTTGTAAAAATGTACTATGATACAAAATATTCGCCCACTAAAAATTTAAAACCCTTAATTTCGCCAAAGGGCGAACATTCGACCCTAAAATTTTCTATGGTGATAGATAGGAAGAAGAATAGAAAAGCAGAACTGGTAGCCAGAGTCCAGGAAAAGAACAGATGTCGCGTCGATGAGAGACCCAAAACTGGAATTGATGCTGTCAGGCTGAGCCATGGCCAAAATGCCTGGGAAATGCTCCTGGAGAATCCACCAAAAAACCAAAAAAGGCACACCACACCGCAATTTATTCATTTTTCTCAGCTTCCCCCTGTGTCTCCTTGGCATCCTGACACGCATCATCCTGACTGAGGGGCTTCGAGCCTTCCATCACCTTGCCTTCCGTCACCTTGTCGGCGTTTCCTGCATCAGTCTCCACTTCGGATTGTTCACATTCAACCAGGGGAGGGATAATGGGGGACGGATTGGCCTACAAAACAGGTTCATTCTCCCTCTTGATACCCAGAGAATCCTCAGCCGAGGAGCGCTCACTGCTGTGAGAGGAATTGGGAACAATGCAGGAGAGAGGGGCGACCTGGTTATCTTCTTCTGACATGATAATGGTAATCTAGGCAGAAATCAAAGGCCTGTTCAAGTTGCTCTGGAATTTAAAATGGGTGGTTTGAAAGGCACTGTTAGGAATTGGCTTGCGAGGAGGATTGCTGGGTGGAGGGTCCTCAGGAGAGGAAGAGAGGTTGATGGGTGAAAGCACGGGGTTGGGCCGAGGATGGACACAAGGTCGCTTACCACTACCAGGGCAGTCACCCAAACGAGTCCACTTCCCTGAACGCTTCATATTACTAACAGACACGGAAAACTCAAAGGAACAGAGCCTAATCCCAGAAGAATGCCCCAAATGAACTGGAGGCTCAAAAGAACAAACAAAAGAGGCTCGAGACTGAGAAGCAAAGCAGATATAACTGATATTGCAGTTAATAAACCACTTAACCCAAGCCACCGAACGAGTTCCTATGTGCAGCGCGCAGGTAAAATTGAGGTGCTACAAATTCGAACCCGAATAGGCTTGAATCTCACCTCTGAAAATGGGCGCGTTCTCACTTTCACAACATAGCTGAAGACCAAACTGAGCACCAGAAGCCTGAACACTGGAAGTGGAAAAAACAAAAGGGAACGCCATGTATATAACCCTCGATAGGAAACTTCAGGCATCGACCTGCATTAATGGCGCCGGCCTGCTCCAACCTGTAGTCATAAAAACATTCTCCCCGCGATCGAATGAAATCTGGGGATCCACGCTGCAAAGCAGGTGGCAGTACCTGGGACATTTAAATTGCATGAATAGCATTGATGGCCAGGACGTCACCCGGATCCGGGAGTGCATCCTCAGGCTTAGGCCTTTCCTCCTGCACCAGATTGTTGAAGTCAAGAAGTTGAGATTCCAATAAGACATTTGATGGAGATCCAACAAGAAGATGTCGTCCACTGTCAACTCCCAAGTTAGCAAAAAGGTCCGCAACTTTGTTCCCATCTCTTCTAATGTGAGTGAAGGAGATCGCCCTGTTAAAACTAATCCATCGCTCAATATGCAATAGTCGTTGAGCCATTCTCCAGCTATTGCAAATTTTGGAGGAGGGGGAGCCCTGAAGGATCGTCGTAACCATTTGAATAAGGATTTGAGAGTCTCCCTCTATGAGGAGCGGAAAAAGATTCTTGTCTTGTGCTATTAGAAGCCCTTGCCAAAGACATTCTAACTCAGCAGAATTGTTGGTATCCCAGCCATGAGAGCCCAAGAAGGTTATAATATTGTTTCCTTTATAGTCTCTGATAGTTCCTCTGAATCCTAAGTTCCCTGGGTTGCCCTTGGATGCACCATCAAAATTAAGTTTATACATGTCTTTTGGGGGAGGTGACCATTTCACCAATGGGGAGCCTTTAGGGGGCCTTGTTCCCTTGATCAACTGGTCTTGCTTTCTGTGGAATTGCCAATTATTCCAGATTGATTGTTCCTGGGGGAGGGTGGGGAGATCCTCCTGGTACCAAGTTTTTAAAGAGATGGTTTCTTCAATGTTTTGCTTTATGATTTTCCATATCTCATCCAGAGATTTGAATTGGTCTTTGAAGATTCTACCGTTTCTCTCTTTCCAAATGGTCCAACTTACAAAACCTGGGATGAGCTTCCAAAGGAAATTTAGTAATTTGCTTTGATAGGGGTGGGGCTCCCAATTGCGTATTGTAGTCGTTATGTCTCCATTCACCCCTGCCTCTTTCTGACAACGAAAATTTATTTTTTGCCATAGCTTATATGCTAACGGGCAGTGAAACCAGAGGTGTTCAATTGTCTCTTCTTCTTTTTTGGAAATGGAGCATATGGAGGGACCAATGAAGTTTCTCTTCCTCAAGTTGTCCCATGTAAGAATCCTTTTGTGGCAGAGAAGCCAAAGAAAGGTAGAGATTTTCGGCCAAATGGAAGGATCCCATATCTTGCTCCATAGGATGTCGGGCCTTGTTTGATCTTTAATGAGTAAATTGTAAGCCTCTTTGGTGGAGTAAGTGCCTCTTTCTTCATATCCCCATCTGAGAACGTCTTTTTCCTCGGAATACGGTATTTTCCTTTTTGTTAGTTCTGTGTCCAGAATTTGCTGTTCTTGTATAGTCCCGTGAGTTATGATCTGAGATGCTTTATGCCATTCTTTGTAGTCTTGTTGGGCGGTAATGCTCCAGAAGTTTCCAATCTTGATTATGGGATATAGATCCTGATCCGGGGGGACAATATTCGGGAAAAGGTCTCTTAGTTTGGGCGACTGTTGCCAATATTCGTCCCAAAATCGAGCTTGGTCTCTGCTTTTCACATCCCAAAAATTGTGCTGCTGAATTAGGTTCCTGTGAAGTTTTTCCGAGTTCCAAATAATTGAACCATTGCACATCTCTGATATTCTTATAAGTTCCTCTCTAGGATAGTTTCCCACATATTTGGCTGTCCATAAAATAGCCCAAGGAGTAAGAGGGCCCGACAGCATCTGAGCTCCCATGACTACATTGCTATGAGTGGGATCTCTTAAACCAATGTCACCTCCGTTTTTTGGAAGACAGGTAGTTTCCCATTTGACGAGTGCCCATTTTCGATGAAGTCCACTGCTGCCCCAGAGAAAAGCCCTCTGGATAGCTTTAAGTTCTTTGAGAACCCATTTCGGGGCGGCCAGAATGGAAAAAAGATAAAGGGGCATGGCTTGAAGGATGGCCTTGATCAAGACGAGATAGCTGGCCATATTGAGAGATCTATGGGTCCAAGAGGAGAGCCTAGCTTCTAGTTTGTCTAAGAGAGATTTCCAGGAAGAGTGCTTCAAGTTGGAGGCTATGAGGGGGGCTCCGAGATAAGTAGAGGGGAGTTTGGCTGAGGAAAACCTTAGGATGCGTAAGATGGTTGACTAGATAACAGAGGGGGTATGAAAAAAGAAAATTTGAGACTTGGACTGATTAATAGACGCACCTGAAGCTTCTGAAAAATTTGCTAATAGAGATTTGAGATTCCTGGCTTCCTGGACTGAGGGGTGCCCGTAGAGCATGGTGTCATCCACAAATTGTTGGTGAGTGAATGCAGGGGAGTTGTGAAGGGAGAGACCTTTGAGACGAGCTTCTTGCTAAGCATGCTTGATGCTTCTCCCAAGACCTTCTACCGCGATGATAAAGAGGAAAGGGGAGAGGGGATCGCCTTGCCTAATGCTGCGGGAAGGATGAAAGGTTTCGGAGGGAATGCCATTAATAAGTACCGAAAAGAAGGATGATATTATGAGGCTCATAATCCATCGAACCCAGGAAGCATTGAAACCAAAAGCCAATAGAATCTTTTCAATGTAGTACCAGCTGAGGTTGTCAAAAGCTTTTGAGAGATCAAGTTTAAGAAGCATACCTGGATTCTTGGAGATCTTCAAGGAGTCAATTATTTCATGCGTAAGGATGATCCCATCCGTGATCTGCCTACCTTCCACATATCTAGACTATTCTGGCGAGATGATCAAAGGAAGCAAAATCTTTAGTCTGGTGGCTATTATTTTTGAGATTATTTTGTAAATAATATTGTAGAGAGCAATCGGTCTAAACTTATCCGGCTTACAAGGCTTCTCCACCTTAGGAATCAGGGCTATGAAAGTGGCATTTATCCCTGGAAACATCCAACGAAGAGAGCGCAACTCTTCCACAACCTGCCAGACCTCATTCTTGATAAGGTCCCAGAAGTTGTGGAAAAAGTTGGAGGTGAAACCATCCGGACCTCGGGCTTTGCCAGCTTTTAGTTGTTTAACTGTTGTTTCCACTTCTTGAAGATCGACAGGTTTGGGGAGCATCTGAAATGAGTTTGGGGATTTTGCTTGTGATATTTTGAATGGCCTGAGAACGGTCACTGATTGGTTCTTTGTGCACCTGCTTGAAGTAGTTAAGGAGTTCGGCCTCTATATCTTCATGTTTTTCAACTTTAGTGCCTTTCTCATTTTGGATGTGGGTGATATTATTGTGCATTCTGCGCTGAATTATGGTGTTATGAAAGAATTTGGTATTTTTTTCACCCTCTTTAAGCCACCTAAGTCTTGTTTTTTGCTTCCATAGCGTTTCTTCCTGTTTTTCTTTTTCCATAAGTTTCCTTTCAAGGGTTTCTTCCTGTTTTGCAAAATCATCAGATATGCCAAGAGTAATGATCTTTTGCTGCAGTTGCTTCATGTCCTGTTCAATGTGTGCTTTCCCGTGAAAGATATTGCCAAATGTAGTTTGATTCCAATATTTGATTTTGCCTTTGAGGTGCTTGAGTTTTTGTTGAAATTGGAACATTTTGGAACCTGGGGGTGAATGAAAGCTCTTCCATTCTGTTCTGATGAATTTATGGAAGTCTGGATGATTCAACCAAAAGGATTCGAAGCGAAAAGGTCTGCAAGTGTTGTTCCCCGGTCGTGACCAATGAAGTGAAATGGGCCAGTGATCGGAGCCAGTAAAGGGCAAGATAGAGGCTGCGAAATCCCCCCCTAGATGAATGGAATTATCTGAGAGAAGAAACCTCTCCAACCGAGAAGCAATTTGGAAGCTTCCTGCTTGTCTGTTGTTCCATGTAAAAATTCCATTATTGAAAGGGAGATCAATGAGCCAATTATTTTGAATGAAGTCCTTCAAGAGCGTTCCTTCTTGAGAGCTTCTGCCCCTGCCTCCTCTCCTTTCATCCATTCTAGTGATCATATTAAAATCTCCTCCTGCAATCCAAATAGGAAGTGGTCTGTCCTGATTAAGAGCCGAGAGGGAGTTTAGGATCACTTCTTTTCGTTGAGTTTCCTGTGGGAAGTAAACGTTGGTTAGGAGTCCATATTGGTTTGTTCCTAAAATGTGAAAAGTTGCTTGGAGGAAGTTCCTGTGAGCATGGAAGTTAGTGAGCTCCATAACTCTGGAATCCCATATGGTGGCGATGCCTCCTGAGGCTCCATTTGCATCCACTGTTGTATTATGACTTCCAGGCCAGAATTTATTGGCTAGCTTGTCCAGCACGATGGAGTCGCACTTTGTCTATTGCAAGAATATAACCTGAGGGTTTTCTTTCTTTATCATGTTTTTGAGTAGTCGAGTTTTCCTGGGGCCGTTAAGCCCTCTGATATTCCAAGAAATTAGCTTCATTGAGAAAGATTGATTTCAGGACTAAAGTACTTAGTTAACTTGGCATATCTGCCAGAATCCACTAAGATTTTCCCCACCTTAATTGTTCTTTGAAGGATGGCTTTTCTACCTCGCTTTTCAATGTCCTTGGCAATGAGTCTTCTGTCCCAAGAGCTTCCTGTCTGAATACCTAAAGATTTTTTCCTTTGTGCTCTGGATAAACCCTCTTCCAAGTTTTTGAGCTGTCCTGCTGGAATATTGTCAAAATTATTGGTTGTGCATGCCTTTTCAAGGCCCGGAAGATCTACATCCCCTATATCTATTGTGTCTGTTTCTTCATCCATAAATTGAGAGTAGTCTTGTTCTTCCATTGGTTATTCTTTTGTACCTATAGCTGAGATTGGAGTCTCCATTGGTCTATCCTGGGTATTCCATGATACCTCCTTTTGTTTTTCTGAGGTCGAAGCTTCCTTATCATGAGTATCTGTTGGTACCCCGGTGGATCTTCCTTTTTTTGTATTCTCATCGTTCTTAGTTTCTGGTTTTGACAAATTCAGTTGAGTTTCTGATTGATCTGCTAGAGCTCCAAATTTGTTGCTGGTGGATGGCTTTGGTTGACTGGTTTGCGCTACTTTTGGTTTTGGGGCTTGCTTCTTATGTGCCCTTCGATGACTAGCCACCTTGATGAATCCAGTTCCGTTTGAGACTTTCGAATCCGAAACAGGGGAGGGTTTTTGAGTTAAAGGGCAATCTCTGAATAAGTGCCCAAGATCATGGCATCTTCGACAGCGAAACGGTACATGTTCATAGTCAATAATTTGTAACCAATCCTTGTCAAAGTAAGAGATGTTTACCGCATCTGGAAGAGCTTGGTTGAGATCCATATAAACACAAATTCTGGCATAAGAGGTATATTTACCCGTCTTTGTTTCTTCTGCTGTTTTGACAAACTCACCCAGAGTGTTTCCTATCGCTTTCAGAGAGTCTTCCTCCAAGAATTCTGCAGGGAGTGAATATAGGCGAATCCACAACGGAGCTCAGCTGAGGTCCACTGTATCTGGGTTGAATCGTTTTACCCAGCCTTTGAGAAATAATCCAGCAGCGTTGAAGAAGTAAGGTCTGCCATCCAGGACCCTATTTCTGTCCTCCAAGCAGTTGAAAATAGCTGTGAAAAAACCTTTCGGTCCCAACTGCAAGGTGATGTGCCCCTTTGGGTGCCATTTCGTGTTTATCCAGCTTTGCAGTGCTCTTTCGGTCGGCCACATCCCGATGAACTTCCCTATTAGAGCATGGTCTTTCATAAACTGTATTCTTGCTTCAATACGATGTCCAGGCAGCTTAACTCTTGGTCGAATCGTAGCGATTGGTTTGCATGTCGCTGAATGAACCTCTCGCGCTTTTTCTCCTTGTCTTGCATGCTGGTGTTCCTGACTATTGTTGTCTCCGTTCTAGTTTGGGTTTTCATTCTCTACCAGGTTCTCAAACATTTCATTGTCGTTTTGTGGGGGAGGTTCTTCACCTCCCCCCGACTGGAGTTCCATACGAAGTGTACCCACAGTCCTAAAGGCAAAGATCTATTTCAGTCCTTGTCCACTGATCACAGCAGAATGACAAGGCCTGTCGTTACTGCAGGTGCAGAGGGATAGAGCCTGCCCTTGCTGCAGGTGCTCAAACCCTAGCTGCCTCCATCGCATGCTCGCTCTTAACACTCTCCGACTGAGGCTAATGTCATTTATTCAACTTTCAATGAAAAAACATACAAACTATATAATGAATTTCTATGGAAATATTTTAAAATAAATATACCATAAATTCAAAGGGACAACAATGCATAATTTAACATCTCATAAAATGTTCGACTATGTTATAAACCTCTTCATGACCCATTCCTGGAATTGCATTATTGCAGCTTGCTAAAGACATTCTGTTGGAAGATGCGCTCAACTTTTGTTGTCAAGTTGACAGTTTCCCCCCTAATTTCCTTGTCGAGAGTATTTCAACAGGATGTGAGGATGAAATATATCAAAATTCTATCTCAACGAGTTGATGATGCATGCAGGATTTGCATCTTCCATCAATGCTAGAAAATTTTTTCTTCCAAATGCTTTTGAGGGATTCAAATCCTTTGGTTTTGGTAACCATAATGTAGAGCTCATGCATTTGCATCTTCCATCCATGCGAGCGAATTTTTTCTTCCAAATGCTTTTGAGGGATTCAAATCCTTTGGTTTTCGTAACCATAATGTATAGCGACCTTGCATTTACGCCCATGCTCCTTTCCATTTTATTCCTCTCATCAATAATGGCAAAGCCCTGGGCACCATGGAGAGCGTAAACCATTTGCAAGGTTTCTAATAATAAGTATGTGCAATGGGTGATCACAAAAACTATTGTGAATTAATCTACAAACCCAATTTTTTGGCAGGCTCTTCTTATGATTTGATGAACTATTATGTTTTGAATCATTTTACAACCTTTATTTATTCTCGTGCAATCACCTCCAATCCATAAAAAAATATATTTTGGCCACGAGAACTGATAGGGTGACAAACAAATAGAATTAGTTATCATTCAACTTACAATCCGTTCTTGATATCAACCATTTTCACGCACGTAATCCATAGTAAATCAATAATAATCTTTCCATCATAAATAAATGCCAATGTGTAGGGGTTTAATAGGGATATTACACATAGTAACACTATTTTAATTTTTTTCGAGTATATTTTTTTTAAAATTTGCTTAAATTCTCGTAAATTTGTTAGAATTGCAAATTTAAATTCTGTAATAAAGAGAATTCAAGTACTGAAATGAAACTTTCAAAGCATTGTATCTATTTATGTATTCAAAAATAAGAAAAAATTATACACAGTTTCAAGAGAGAATAGATTTATGAAGTGTCAAAAGCAATTAAATATGTTGAGGTGCAAGCCCCTTTTAAAGTTTTCCCCTCTAAAAGATGTTTGCATATCAAGAAGTTTGATTCTTCATGCATTGGATGGACTGATGGTTAAGATGGATCTATAATGGGTAATATTACAGCCTAGTATGAATGAGATGTGGTAAAAATATTATCTAGCCATAAATAAAATATTCTGATTTCTATCTTATGTAGTAAAATTTTATATCAACTTTGTTAAAATAAAGATAAAAACCAAATATTGCAACATAAGACTTAAATTATCTGAATATATATGTGTTTACAGTAGTAAAATATTTCAATACCCAAAAGAAGAATTAAGTAAGTTAAAAGTAAAATAATTGAGTTAACACAAAATTAATATATGAATTATAAATAAAATATTTCACTATACATGGTTTAATAATAATGTATATAATTGCATGTATTTAAAAATATATCATATAACATAAGAAATAAAATATTTCTAACATATTAAATAAAATATTAGAATCTATCTATATATATATATATTATATATTTATTAAAAAAAATTGCATGGTTAAATATTTTAGTTTTATCATTTTCGTCATATTTTAGTCAATTTTTTTTTTAATCTAACAAACTTGTTGCAATATGCAAGAGTGGATTTTCAAGACATTGTATCTATTTAATCATTAAAAAATGCAACGAAAAATTACACACTAAATCTATTTTAACCATAGATTTATCAAGTGATGGATTAAATCTCTTTAAGCGTAAAGATTTTTCCAAGTTTTGTACTATAAAACTAGTATAAAATTGATGTTAAAATATTTTATTTACAAACACATACATACAGGGCAGGGAGAGCCCATTTATTGGATGAAAGAATGATTTACTTACTAAAGGGATGTTATCACCCACATTGTGTGAACGTCAGTAAAATCTAGACACCCTCTAAAATAATTTAACTCCCTGAAAAATGACTTCCATTCTTAACCCCAACATTAAAATTATTCTATTCAAAATAATATACTTCCAATTAATAGTAAAATAGTTTTTAAGTATCAATATTTTCCTAAAAGTCAACTTTAAAAATTAGTATAGAAAAGTAAGATATAAAAAAAACATATATCACATCTTTACTTATTTTATATATAGAAATTAATATAAACTATCTATTAAAATAAACATAGCATAATTAATTTATAACTAAAAGTAATTATTTACTTATTTTAATTCCCTTATATTAAATTAAATAAAATTTATATATAATTTAACCAAACAAATTACATCACCAAACCACACAGCCAACGGATGCATTTTCCTTCTCTTTTAAGTGTCAATATATAATTCAGCAAGCCAATCTTTTTTTAGGTGGAAGAAGCTGAGAATAAGGTGAAGCTGATCCATTGACACGGCTCATTGTGTTGACAATTGGCAATTTAGTACGAAGTGTTTGTTGTATCTCCGCAGCATTTTGCACGAAGCTAATAATTTGAAAAAAAAAACCAATAATTAACTTTGCAAAGGCAATGAATCGCTGAACGGCTGTAAGGATCATGATTACATGTACAACTAAATCTCTTCCCATATATCTTCCACCAACCTTTCCTCGGAAAAGTTAAATTGGGGGGAAATATTATTAACCACGAAAGCCGAGTGAATGGATTTCGTAGAAGAATCCAAGATTCTACATATGGACAGACGGCAGACACCCATGAATTGCCTAGCAACTGCAAGGAAGTATCTGAGAATGTTACTTAAGTGATAATCAACATCTATATATACACGAGATATGTTGAGAAGAGACATGTTCGTTAAGGTATTTCTGAGTAATACAGTGCTTTCATGCCATTTCTTGCTCCGAAAATACGGCATATTAGTTTGCTTTATTGTAGAAGATCGAAATCCAGAACATTGGAGTTGATCTGTATTTGTGTTATTACGATCGTGTCATCTCTTCTGCGCGTGAAAAAGATCGTCATGAGCTCCAGTAGTCCCAGAAACATGAGGAGGTTTTCACCGAGGCGATGTCTTTCGTGTGGGAATAAAGAGGATTCAGTAGCGATGACGAAGGCGAAGTACAGAACGTTGTTTTCAATATGCAGCCCAAGAAAACACGACCGGAGATTTTCAATAACAGTGATGACGAAGACGAAATGCAACTGCGCTTAGATGCTTTGCCTGTAATTTTTTGGCAACACCGACACTCGGAAACAGACACTAAAGAAAATTTATTGTCCAGTCACCTTTCTCCTTGTCTGATTGACGGACAGAATATTCCTGGAATGACGGACAGAATATTTCTGGAATCTACAATCCACAAAAAGATGTTTCCCATTTCTGTAGTGTGTTCTGTAGTGTGTATTGTCCAGTCACCTTTCTCTTTGTGTGATTGACGGACAGAATATTTCTAGAATAACAGACAGAATATTCCTGGAATTTACAATCCACATAAAGATGTTTCCCATTTCTGTAATGTGTCCGTGTAGGTTGAACATGAAAATTTGATGACCTGCAGGTTAACTTTAGCATTAGAGATTCATGTTTTTCTCCAAGTGTGTAGCTTGAACATGAGAATTTGATGACCTGCCGGTTAACTTTCCCATTAGAATTTCAGGTGCTTAGATATATATCTAAACATGACTTAAAAGCTTTTAGGATTTGAGCCTATGATTTCCCAAAACACTGATTTATCCATTGAACTAATTAAACTAACTCTAAGGCTATTTAGAATTTCATATTATTCCTATAGACCTCAACATTAAAGAGAATTTGATCTCAAGCAGTTTGACTTTTGATCTCATCCACTTTGACTCGAACATGAGAATTTCATTTCGTCTGTGTCCACCTCAAGACGAAATGATGTTGAGCTGACGTTTTGTGATCATCATAGTATTATCGATGACTATTTCATGTTAACTTTTTGTAATTATATTATTCTTGTTTACTTGGTGGATATTTTTATATTTTAATCGATTAATTATTATGATGTTAATATGTAAAAGAATTTCCAGTTAAAAAAAGTTAATTTCTATGTTGTGAATTTATCAAAAAATTACAATTAAAAAAAATATTTCAGTTATAGGTTAGACTTCAGTGTAAAATAAATTTTTATATTAATTTAATTTTTAAATGTTATAATTTATTATAATTATTATTCTTTATTTATCTCTTGTTTTAGTAAAGAAGATGGTTAATCCTAATTAATTTCATTAAAAAAATGACATTTTGAGTTGTAATATTTTGTATTTATTATTTTTCTTTGTGTTATAAGGAAGAAATATTATTAATGTTTTTATTCCCATTCAATTTAGACAATTGATATTTGAATTCATTAACTGAATCCATGTTTAATTAGTTTTTGTAATATCTTATATTTAAAGTAATAAATTTTAATTTAAAAAAAATAAAAAATTTTATTATATAGAATATAGTTTCTTTATAATAGCTTATAAAATATATTGGCATATTCTTTTTTCTTTGTTGACTTGACCAATGAGGATTTGAACTTTAAATCTTATCGTTTACATAATATGGTTATCATTGATTGAATTATTTACCATGGCAATAACATATTTCTACTCTCAATACAATGATTTTTTTCAATTTTGAAATTTTTTCTTAAAACTTAATAAATAAAATGAACCTCAAAATATATATCTAAATATACATGTAACATATTTAATTTTTTTATCAGACAAAGGTGGATCTCTGAAAGAATTTGGTGTTTCGCTCCCCTTCCTTAATCCATTGAACTCTTGATTTCTGTCTCTATAATATTTCCTCTTGAAGACATCTATTTTCCGATTCATGCTGAAGTGTCTCTGCTATCTATTTCCTCTCCTTTATGTATCCTTCTATGATAAGAATTTGGTTTATTTCCTTCAATTTCTTTTCCACTTCTCCTTTAGCTTTGAAGATATTTCCAAATTCATTTTTATTCCACTCTTTGAGTCTTCCTTTAATGTGTTTGAGCCTGTGATGCAAAAGGAACATCTTTGTACCTTACAAGTGAAGCTCTTATTTCCACCATTTTTCAACGTTGGTGAGGAAATCTGAGTGCGTGAGCCAAATGTTCTCAAACCTAAAGGGTCTATTCCTTGGTTTACCAATTAGAGAAGCTTCCAATTGGATGGGCCAATGGTCTGAACCACCAAAAGGAAGGATGAATACTAACAGGCCACTTCCCATGAGTAGAAGTTCCTCTGAGATAATAAATCTATCTAATTTTGAAGCTACTTGGGTAGAGCCCCCCTCTTTTGTTGTTCCAAGTGAAAATACCATTGCTAGTGTCCATATCTACCAGTTTCATATTGGTGAGAAAGTTTTGGAAAGCAACTGAATCTCTACCAAGTGTTCTAGTTCCCCCTTTCTTCTCCATAAGTGATTTGATCATGTTAAAATCACCCTCTAGAATCCAGGGTAAAGCTTGGTATCTCTTTTTCATATCCTCCAGTGTAGTGAGGAGCTGAGGTTTGTCCTCTACTAGTTGTGGTCCATAGACATTGGTGATCATGTAGCACTTCCTATCACCTACAAGTTGGATAATCAGACAAAGGTGGTGTCTGGACGCCTCCACATCAAGCATACCAAATTTCTGAGGATCCCATAGAGTGAGAATTCCACCAACATATTTATTTGCCTTGACCTCAAGATATTCATATCTATTTAGACATTTGCTGTGTTTTTCTCTAACCTTCTCCACTGAGTATTTTGTTTCCTGTATAAACACTATGTCAGGCTTTTCCTCTTTGATTCTATTGCTTAGATTCCATTGTTTTCTTTGCTCCCTAATCCTCTGATGTCCAGGTTGTGATCTTCATTGAGATGTGGTTTTGGAGGAGTAACTGGAATCTTTCATCCTTCCTGAGTCAACCATGAGTTTTCCACACTTTAGCAGCAATTCTTTCTGTCTCTTTCTTCCTCTCTTCCTACCTGGGTTTTTCACCAATTTTCCCGTTATTAAACCTATTGAGGAAGCCCCTTTGTTTTCCTGGTTGTCATGTCCTCTTCTGACCCCTAAAGATTTTTGGTGTGACTTGCTAAGGAATATCTGTTGTAACTTGTCAACTTCCTCCCGTGGTATGAAGTTTATTCCTAGGCTTTCCTCTTGTTCTAGAAACTTTTCTAGCTCTAGGTTCTCCCTTTCCAAGATCTCCTGTAAGTCTTGGTCCTCTGTACGGCTTTCAATTTGAATCATTTCATGGTATTTTTCTGTTTCCATGGCACTCAATGGGTTTGTTGCATGTTCATTCTATTCCTGTGTGAACTCCATGCTATTCTCTTTTCCTTTCCCTCTTTCTGCCTGATTCTCCGTTTTCCTTTGATTGCCCTCATCTTCTTCTCTTTCTTCTATTATCTCAAATCTATTCTAACTTCTTGTTTTGTTATCGTTAGGATTATTTTGTATCTTCCTTCCCCCTCCTTTCCCTTTCCCTCCCACTTTAGTAAAACCTGTATTGTCTTTTTCTTTACTAGTGTTTAGGTATTCCTCCCTTTTATTAGAAGGACAATCTCTAAATAGGTGTCCATGCTCATCACATTTGCGACATCTGAATGAGATATGCTCATAGTCAACTGTTTGAAACCATTCTTCATCATAGACTTCTAGAATGACCTCATCTAGAAGAGCTCCTAATAGGTCCATCTCCACACATATATAGGCATAGGAGGTATACTTACCTCGAAGTGTTGCCTATGAAATCTTTAAAAAATTACCTAATTTATTGCCTATAGCTTTTAGAGACTCTGGCATCCAATAATCTAAAGGTAAGGAGTAGAGTCTAATCCATATTGGTACCGATGTGAATGTTTCTCGCTCCAGCACAAAGTTCATCATCCATGGCCGCATATATAGACCAACTGTCGCGTAGAAGTATGGTCCTCCTTAAAAAATCCTATCTTTGTCTTCCATGTTCCTAAACACCACTGTAAAAAAACCTTTGGATCCAAGATGTATATTTAGCTCCCCTTTTGGTTTCCAGTTTTATTTTATCCAAGTGTATAACACTTTCTCTGTCGGCCAGATTCCCATAAACTTGCATATTATAGCATAGTTTTCCATCTGATCCCTGTGCTCTTGCAGAGCTGGACCATTCAATATTACCCATGGTTTAGTGTCAGTCTTAGGTTTACACAGCCCTATCCTGGTTCTATTCTCTGTTCCCTGACCTTTGTCTTTTGCTTTCTCCCCCTGTCAGTCTTCCTTGTGGGTCCCTTGCTCTCCATGGGTATTGTTGCCTCCCGCCTCAGTATTTTTTGTCTTGTCCTCTAAGGAGAGTAGAGACTTGTTCTTTGTCCTTGCACTTCCTCTTTTTGAAACTACATTACTGTAGGAGGGAGTGTAGCTCCCTCCTCTCTGCCCTTCCATGGTTACATGTTTACCTTTGTCACTTCCTTTGTTGAACCCTAGAACCAGGTCTCACCTGCATTCGTCGTATCTTTGTAATAGCTCAAATCACTCCATACAAACTTCACTCTTGTCATTAATTAAATAATTAATTACCCTTTTATTTTACTTTTCCAAACACTATGGGGTTCCTAAACCATGGTTTCAAATCAACATTATTTTCTTCTCAAAGTATATATTGTTATGAGTGTCCTTAGAATAATTTCTTTCTTATACTCTACACTTAGGAAATTTATCCCAATGATTGGTTTAGCATAATGTATCGAATTATGTATGCGAGGGATATCCTCTTCACCTAAGTAGGGTCTATATTCCATATGGTTTGCAATGGTAACATTATTGTGGTTGGATGAAATATATATAAAACGAACCTCTTATATGTTATATTGTACCTTTATATTGACTTTTCTTTACACCATTTAAGTATGCGATATAACCCCTGGTGTACCAAGGACGTGTGACATTTAACCCTCCTTCATCAATACCCATGTCGCCTATGCGACCCATCCTTGGGCGTCTAACCATTCAATTGGTGTCTGCCATGTCTGCCTTTGTCACATGGAGACCATGTGACTGTCATGGTATCATTTGATTATGTCCCTTTGTGTTTACGCCACATCATCGTTGATATGTCATGGTAGGTGATTGTCCTCCATTCTCCATGAACGGTCACAATGAGGCCCGAAAGATCGACATCTCTAAATAAAAGCCCCAATCTAAAACCCTATTCTTGATCATAACTTAGTATTTGTTTCAATTTACTTTTTTCCTTCTCACTACCTATGCCTGATTGTACACACTAATGGAAATTTCCTACCGGCATTAGGCACTAGCTCCAAGTTGGAGAGGCATGTTTGTGTTCTCCATCGCCAGGTATTACAACTTATCTCTACCTATTTAGATTTATTCTATTATATACAGGGTGGGTTCAATGGTCTTATTTTCTCTGCCAGGTTTATGGTATCATTTATCCTCCTTTCGCAATGTCTCAATAAATTATTCTTTCAGGTGTTTCATTCCTTACGACGAACCTTTTGGACATGTTGCACCCTTCTTCCTCACCTACAGGTAACTTAATTTCTTATGTATAATTTGTTTTATTGAAGGGACAAATATTCTTATGTATACCTATAGGTAACACATTTTTTTATTATTTTTCGTATTTGATGCTATTATTGAATTGTAAGGGAGATTCCTATAGTTTCTCGAGCCCTTGATACCATAATCGTTTACGACGGTTCAGAATAGAGGCTACCCACTTATCCTTTGGTACATACACTCAATCTCATTTAGCTTTGTCTCTATTGATTTACCCTATTGTGACCATTATAATACTTAATTAATTATTTATAGTTCCTATGTTGTCCTATTTTATAGGACATACTACCACAGATTATCTCTTCAAGTATGCCTTTCTATTCACATTACTCCTCCTGCATTGTTTTGATTTCATATAACTCAACTGGTCTTTTGTGGTACTATTTTAATTCTGTGCGGGGAATTTATATCGCAGGTAAGAGGGTTGGACTTCCAGTATTCTTAGGGTAATGACTCCCCTACTTTCAAACTAAATGGAAAGGAGTATAACTGTCAGTCTCATTGCCTTCCTAGATCAGTGTCTTTCATTCTTGGCTCTGTTAGCTACAATTTTCCATTACTGGTTGCTTGATATTGTGTTACATGTAGTTGAAACATGCAAAGGATGTTATTTTGTTGAGGCATCTATGGCCCTATTCCAAACCTTTTGACTCTTTGTTTTCATCCGCTGATGAGATACAGGTTATGAGCAAGCCTTATACATATCCTTTAGGTTTCTACGATTTTTTTTATTTCCACGTTGGTCTATTTTTGTATACCAGACACTTCAGATAACTATAATAAGCCTCTTGGTTTAATCACAATGGCTTCACCTCTCCTTCGTAAATTTATTTTGGAAAATGTTTGTCTTGGGTCTATGTATCATGCAATATAATATCATGGTTCTATTCATATGTAATTTTCTATGCTTCACCTCTCCTTCATAAATAAATTCAAGAAGAAAATTGTCTTAGGTTTTTGTAGCATGCAATATAATATGTATGCTTATGTATGTATGTATTTTTCCATGCATGTTACAATTGTTTACAGGACTAATTTAGGTGAAGTGGATTCGCTGGAAAATTTCTGATACGATTTTGACTTAGTTTTTTTTTTCCTGGATATATTACAAAAGCATCCACATGTTATTATATTATATCCTGTAAATAGTTTGGTTTGAAATTCTCACGTACAGGATGTTCTTCATGTTATCTCTATCTCAGCGGAGATCTGGGATGTCTATGTTAATAATTTTATCTTTATTTCAATAATATTCTTATCTTTCAAACATGTTCACACAATTATCCTTTCATTAATCTTAATAATGTTTAGTGATTTCATTCCATACTTAATCCTAGTTGTATAACTAGTCATGAGCCCCAATGATGAAATTTTCAATGTTTTAGCTTATGTCACATCTATATTTGTATGACTAAGATGGTGCCTACGAATTTATCGAATTTCCTATCATGACCAACGTACCCCTGACCTAGGAGAAAATGATCTTTTTGAATCGTCTATGACTTATTATAATGTCTTAGTTAAATATTTCCTCTCATTGATACCCAGTCGCACCTAGCCCTCACGTTTATCTACCCTTATAATGTTAAATAACTGACCCTAGAAGAGTATGCATCCTGGATCTTCGACTCGTCATGAGTAGTAACTACCGTACAATTTTTGTTGTACTGACATCCCCCCAGCCTTCAAATGTGTTGGGTCACACGACATCGAATTTTTGTTTTTTGGCTTCCATTCCATTTATATATTCTCATTTTATCTAAATCTCATAATCTTTCGATTACTATTACATATACCTTTATGTCTAACTTTTTTACAGAACTGAAAAATCATGACAGTAGAAAAGATCACTCGCTTCTAAGGGGGTATAGTCTTCTACCAAACTGAGTCACAGGAATTCAAATAAAATCTAAGCCATTCCATACTCCTTTCCAGAACTTACAACATCTAAATCACTATATATTCCTTCTAAAAAATTACAACATCTAAATCATTATATATTCCATTTACAAAATTGCAACATCTAAATCCTATCATTTGTTTTCTTTTTACTAGCAAACAAATAGTATTGTTATTCATTACAACCATTATAACAACATATTTCCATTTCACACCACTAGATCTGTAGTAGTAAAATACATGCATTCCAATAGAATAGTATACTCTTCCCTCCAACATAATCACATTTCAATTCACTAATTTTCCACGTATTTACATTTAATTGGTATTGCTAGCATGTAAATTGGTAGTATAATTAATTATGAGTGCAACAACTATTAACAATTTTGAGTATCACATCTACCTAAATCTGATAATGTAACAGTACTAGAGTAGAATCGATTCAGTGAAATAAATGAAGCATAATCATAGAACAAAGTAATCCAACTATAAATTGTTGACAGTGGAACACTTGGGAATCTCACACTTTTCACCACCTAAACTTGAACTGTAATCCTCTAGTTTTCCCCCTATTCTAAGATGTTTTTTTCCAGGGTTCAACAACCTCTATTGTTTCCTTCAATGGTATTTTATACCTTTCCTTCATGGTAATGTTTTTCCTTTAGCGATGTCTCGCCTTTGTCATCCTTAATGTCCACTTGCCTAGGATTTTTCCATAAAAAGCCTTCCTTTCTCTCCTGTAACTCTTTATGCTTATCCAAGCTTAGAATATTCCCCCAACTAAACAATTTAATGGATTTACATAAATATTCAATGTACTTCATGGCTTTTTCTGCAATTCTATACTAACATAATTCAGTCTGAATAAAAACAACATTACAACAAGAGAGGGATATTACACATGGGCTTGAAATGATCATTTCAATTTTTATTTTGACTTCACTATTTTTCACCCCACACACACACACACACACACACATATATATATATAAGCACTTTGACATCAATGACAATAACTTGTTCAACAATATACACCTTACAATGGTCGAATTCATGAGTTTAGAGGGATACCTTTTATCCTCTTATATTGATACGAAAATTAGTCATAAATATTGAAACATATAACTTAGTAGAAAGAAAATAACAAGAAATCAAATCCTAGGCTATCCATATGTTACACTAGATGCACTCTACTAAAAGTGTTTGAATGCAATCAACTAGTAGAATCTAATAAGGTCCTCCCAAACGCTATCTTGGGATGATGAGGGACTAATTCCAATCAATGAAGATCTATGGAACAATTATAGTAGCCTATTTTAAATCGATCACCCAAGGTATGATTTCCCTTGTAATAATGAGAAACATTTATGGGAGTTGTGACTAGGATGTGTTATCCATCCTAGGTACCCTAAGTAATTCCTATTGTAATAACCTATTGGGAATGTAGGAAAGGATACTAAGAATTCCACTTCACAATTAACATATCAATGGGATTGTCATGGTGTAAGCTTCTACATTGGGTAGTTGTATTCCTTCATTGTATGAAGGAATTATATAGAAGAGACATCATTTGAAGTATCTTTCCAATTTTGCCAAACTCCTTTATTACACATCCATCCATTGCTTGAGATGTAGGGATAATCTCAACACTTGGAATATTTTAACTTAGAGTTGGACACTTATGTTAGAGGAACTTTCTTGACAAATACTTTATTTCCAATTTTTCCAAACCCCTTTATTACACATCCATCCACTGCTTGAAATGTCGGGATAATCTCAACACTTGGAATATTTTAACCTAGAGTTGGACACTTATGTTAGAGGAACTTTCTTGACAAATACTTTTTAATTTTAATGGAAATTCAACTATCTTTAGTCCATCCTCTTCCTTGTTTATTACCTTAGAGAATATGCTCCAGCCTACAACAAGGAACTATAACTTAGAATATCATTTGTTTTTTAATAAGAGAAAAGGTGTCTAACTAGATATAGTGATTAGCATTACTTTTAATGGCTACTATTTTTTAATGGGAATCTAAATGGATCTTCTAAGTTATAGTTCCGTGGTGTAGGTTGGAGAGTATTCTTGAAGGCAATAAACAAGGAAGAGGATGGACTAAATATAGTTGAATTTCCATTAAAATTAAAAAGCACTTGTATATATATTTAAGGGGAATCTAAATGGATCTTAAAAGATCCATTTAGATTCCCCTTAAAAAATAGTAGCCATTAAAATCAATGCTAATAACTGTATCGATCTACACCCCTTTTCTCTTAGTAAAAAACAAAGGATATTCTAAGTTATAGTTGCTTGGAGTAGGTTGGAGAGTATTCTCCAAGGCAATAAACAAGGAAGAGGATGGACTAAAGATAGTTTAATTTCCTTTAAAATTAAAAAGTAATTGTATATATATGATACCAAACATATATACTTTTCTTTTAGAAGAAGCAACACTATTCTTGATGATGTGTTGAAATCAAAGAATATGAAGAGATTAATATAAACTACAAATGTGATGCAATTTTTTTTTTTTTTTTTAGGTTTATCTAATACAATTTATGAGCTAAAGAAA
This sequence comes from Pinus taeda, assembly GCA_000404065.3. NCBI lineage: Eukaryota > Viridiplantae > Streptophyta > Pinopsida > Pinales > Pinaceae > Pinus > Pinus taeda. The sequence goes on along the minus strand of APFE030886829.1, from coordinate 80,489 downwards.
TTTAGAAATGCATATTCAAACTAATACAAAGAAAATTCCTAAAAGAGTAAAAGTTTTTTGAATTTTTGAACTCTTCAAACAAAATGTGTGTTTGACAAGGAAACATTTAGGAGCTAATATTCGTAAGTGGCCTAATTTTCCATGCTTTAGGGGCTAATATTCTAGCATCTAATGATGCTACAATATCACCATATATTATTCCTCTTATAAATTTATAGATTTAAGGTTAATATGGATCAACACAATAATTGGTGTACTCAAACCTCATACATGTAAATATGGGCAACAAGCAATTTGAAGACCCACTACTATAATGCATGAAAAAATATAAACTAAATAGAAATGAATAAAGAAGTTATTGAAGGTCTTTGGAGAGAACTTGGGGATTAATGAAGTGAGCTCATGATACAGAAAGCTATTGAGTCGGGGGGAATGCAATATATATATCCACTACATCTATATTTCATGGGTTAACTCACTTTGGATTTTTTTTGTAAATTATGAATTTTTTTTTAATAGTTAGGAAAATGGTTCAATAACCTAATTTTTCCAAATACTTGTATTACATTTACAATACATACAATTCATTACTAGAAAAAAAAGGAAAAGAGTTAGCTTGTGTAATATTAAAGTAAGATACAACTTGGAACACCATCCTTGCTTGAATAGGGAGAGCGAAATCGTGGGTGCGAAAATAGGGATACAGAGGAACGCAAAGGTTGCTTCTTGTGGAGCACAGCAAAGGAGGGAGCTCCACTCCCTCCTACAAGGAAGCAAGTGCTGGTAGAGGCAAGGCACCATTAGGTAAAGTCAGAGGTTCTGGTGAAGAAAGGGAAAAAAATAATGAGGAGTCAGATGGGGCTAGGTCCAAGGAAAACAGTAGCACAAAGGACAAAGAGGAAGAAGAAAAAAGCCAGGGAACAAGGGACACGAAACCAAACGGGATAGTGCAGACCTAAAACAAGGATTACTCCGAGAGTTGTCTTGAATGATCCTGCTCTGCAAGAGCACAGGGTCCATATGGGGACGTACGCCATAATCTGCAAATTCATGGGAATTTGGCCCTCTGAAAAGGCATTACAGACATGGATCAAATACCATTGGAAACCTAAAGGCCGTATTGAACTCCATCTGGGGTCAAAGGGTTTTTTTACCATGATATTTACTAACATTGAAGATAAAGATAGAATATTCGAAGGAGGACCCTACTTTTTTGTAGCAACGGGCCTCTATATGAGGCTGTGGAAAATGAACTTCGTTCCAGAAAGGGAGACATTCACCTCGGTTCCTATATGGGTAAGGCTCTATTCCCTACCTCTCGATTATTGGTAACATGGGTCGCTTGCTACCATTTGTAATAAGCTAGGGCGCTTTGTGAAAGATTCGGAAGCCACTAGAAGGGGTAAATATACTTCCTATGCTAGGATTTGGGTAGAAATGGATCTATCAGGTGCTCTCCCAGATGAATTAATCCTGGAAGTTTTTGATGAGGAATGTTTCCAAACAGTCTCATTCATATGTCGCAGATGCCACAAACATGGGCACCTGATTAGAGACTATCCTCTTAGTAAAGTAGACAATAAAGGAGAACCTAGAACTGTGAAGGATATTGAAAGCTTTCAAAGAGTGGTTAATAAAGGAAGGAAAAGGGGGCAGAAAGGGATCGAGGAAACATCACAATGAGGGGCAAAATAACAACATGAACATGTTTCAAATACTGGAAGAAAAGGAAGAAACGACAAGTGAAGACCAAGCAATGGAGGAAGGACCTAAGGAAAAAGAGGAGGAGAACTACAACATAACACAAGAGATTAGTAACAGGAAAGAAACTATGAACAGTGAGACCGAAGTAGAAATGGATATGGAAATGACCCAAAGTGAAACAGATTTGGAAGACCATGAACTACAAGAAATTCTAGAAAAGGAGCATCTAGATCTAGAAGGGTTCTTGATGTAGGGAACCACAGGAGGGTTAGATTAACTACCCCAAGAGGACTACAATAGAAAACAACATATTTTTTTATGGAAGACTCAAGAAGCAGGGTTAGAAATAGGTACAACCACTAACAAGCTGGAAAACAAAGGAGTGACAACAACGAAACCATCGCTGGGAATAGCTCCTAGAAATATGGGTAAGAAGAGAGGCCGGAAAAGGTAGAAGGAACTTCTGATGGAGTGTGGAAAGCTAATGATAGATTCGAGTAAGACGAAAGACCTAGCCAGATACTCCTTTACAAGTCTTTAATAATGAAATTTACATCATGGAATATCAGAGGTCTAGGAAGTAGAAGAAAACAAAGATTGCTTAGTCAAAGAATGAAACAAGATATGTCGAACATGATTTTCATCCAGGAAACAAAATGTTCCATTCAGAAAATAAGACTCATACACAACAAATGGCTCATTAGATATGAGTTTCTAGAGGTTAAAGTGGATTACACAGTGGGGGGTATTCTTACTCTTTGGAATCCCCAAAGGATTAGCATTATGGATGCAGAGGCATCAAGAAATTATCTATCAGTGGTCATTCAACCTGTCGGGGTTTCAGAAATGTTTCTGGTAACAAATTTTTATGGTCATCAAAAACTAGAGGATAAACTCAAATTGTTATAAGTCCTTAGTGACCTCAGGAGCAGACATACTAGAATGCCTTGGATCATGGGAGGAGATTTTAACATGATCAAATCTCTCTCAGAAAAAAAAGGAGGTACCAGAGTGCTTAATAAAGACTCCTTAGTGTTTCAAACGTTTACAGACAATATGAATTTAGTTGAGTTAGATTCAAGGAAGGGCCTTTTTGCATGGAACAATAAAAGAGGAGGAGAGGCACTAGTAGCATCTAAGTTAGACAGGTTCATGATATCGAAGAATTTAATGTTTCTAAATAGTGAACTCGAAGCCAGAGTGCTTCCTTTTGGAGGTTCAGACCATTAGCTGGTTCAGTGGGAAATCAAGCGTATAGATTCTCCCAGGAATAGACCCTTCAAATTTGAAAACATATGGCTCTCCCACCCGGATTTCATTAGCAACATTGAAAAATGGTGGCTGAATACTTGCAAATACAAGGATCTAGGATGTACATTCTTCATAAAAGATTAAAGCACATTAAGTTTAGACTAAAGGAATGGAACTGGAAAGATTTTGGTAACATTTTTGAGGAAAAGCAATCAGTGGAAATTAAAATCCAAGAACTCAACAAGGCTCTGATAAAAGATGGATTTGACAAAGACAAAAGTGAGGAGGCTGATAAATACCATCTAGTTTGGGAAAATTTATGCAAACAAGAGGAAATATTTTGGAGACAAAAATCCAGAATTCAATGGCTCAAGGAAGGAGAACGAAACACCATATTTTTTCAGAGATCCACTATGGCTAACAAAGCTCACAACAAAATCTCCATGATTAAAAATGAGGGAGGGGAAATTCAAACCACTCACAAAGATATTGAAGCTGTGTTGGTCCAACATTTTAGGAACATCACTAGGGAAAACACTCCAGATAGTGATCAGTCCATAAGGGGAATCACAGGGCATATCCCCAAACTGGTGTCCAGAGAAGACAATTTTAACCTCAATAGGCCAGTTGAGGAGGAGGAGGTCAGCAAGGTTCTCAAAGAAATGCAGCATGGAAAAGCACCAGGTCTCGATGGTTTCAATGTTGATTTTTTTAAAGCATGTTAGGATATTGTCAAAGAGGACATTGTGAATGTAGTTGAGGATTCCAAGAGAAGTAAAACTACCATGAAAGCTCTCAACAACTCCTTTATTTCCCTTACTCCCAAACAGGACATAGCTCAATCTGTAGACAAGTACAGACCTATTGCCTTATGTAATGTGTTCTACAAGATAATATCCAAAGTAGTGGCTAATAGACTCAGACCTCTCCTTCCCTCGCTAGTGTCTAAGGAACAATAAGGTTTTGTGGAGGGAAGATAGATTCTAGATAACATTATTCAAGCACATGAGGTGGTGTGCATGCTTACTAACAAAACATAGGCATGGATGGTCATGCAACTGGACATTGCCAAAGCATATGACAAGTTGAATTGGAATTATATCAAGAAGGTTCTCTACGCCTTTGGGTTCGACCACTACTGGGTCAGATGGGTTATGGCGCTGGTGTCCTCCTCCAGCTTTTCCATTCTGGTCAATGGATCCCCCTCAAAAATCTTCAATCCTTCTAGAGGCCTCAGGCAGGGAGACCCTCTTTCTCCCTTCCTCCTTATTCTTATGATGGAAGGGCTCAGGCGATGCATTAAGCAAGCCAAATATATGGGTAAAATTAGGGGTCTTCAAATTTATAAGAATGGTTCTGTGCTGACTCATCAACAATTTGTGGATGACACCTTACTGCAAGGCGTTCCAACAGTCAAAGAGGCTTTGGCCTACAAACAAATTCTTCAATATTTTTCTCTAGGTACAGGTATGGAAGTCAACCTCTCTAAATAAAAAATCTTCTTCTTCAGCACTAACATTGCGATCCAAAGAAATATCTCAAGAATTATTGGATTCCAACGTGATTCCCTCCCCTCTAAATATTTAGGAATTCCTCTTATTGTCATACCCATGCATAAGAGTATTTAGGAACCGGTCCTTAATAAGATGTGGGATAAAGTAAAAAATTAGACCTTCTGTGCCTTGAACCTGGCCAGAAGGTTAGTTCTGACTAAGGTTGTTCTTCAATCCATCCCATTTTTTATCTCTTCAGCTCTCCCAACTCCAAAAGGTGTCTTGGAGAAAATCAGAGACATTCAAGGAGACTTCCTATGGGGAAAGGAGGAAACTAGAAAAAAATGGGCCCTGGTTTCCTGGGAAAATGTATGCAAACCCAAAAGTCAAGGGGGCCTTGGCCTAGATGATCAAGAGATTCGATGTAAAGCTCTAAGAGCCAAACTGTGGTGGAGATGGGTGCAGGAACCAAAATCACAGTGGGCTAGGATATGGAAAGAGAAATATGCTAGCATGTGGCACAATAATGATCTCATAAGAATGTCTGGAACTATAAAAGGTTCCTACATATGGAACAAAGCCTGGGTGAATAGAAGTCTAGTTCAAAATATTAGTTCTGGGAAATTAGAGTAGGAGAACTTGCTCTTTTTTTGGAGGACAAATGGCAACAGGAACAAACACTATTAACAGAGAATTTTGTATGCCTCAAGTAGAAAACAAATGCCCAAGGGTTAATCAAAGTTAACCATTTTTGGGATCTTTCGCATACCTCTGAAAAATGGAGAAGCTGGAGAAACATTTATTGTGGAGAGGACAACCCCCTAAAAATCAAAGCAGTGACTCTTGGGGACTTGCTCAAGCAAAGGATGATCTTAAAAATGGAAGGGCAGGATCAATTGAGATGGGGTAATAACAAGCGAGGAGCCTTTAATCTCGGGGAAGTTAAGGGTTATCTACTAGGGCTGAATTATAGTGTTCCAGACAAGGCCTAGAAGCATCTTTGGAAGCAGCAAGGATGGATTAAGATCAAGATTTTTATGTGGCTGGTTCATCACAAGAAAATGTTGAATTGGGACAATATTAGAAAAAGGGGAATTATGGGGCCCTCTAGATGCCAGCTCTGTGAGGAGCAGGAGGAGACAATGGAACATATCCTCAATTGATGCTCTTATACTACTTGGTTGTGGGAGCCATTCTCTTCAATTTTCCAGCAGTCTGATAGTGACAGAGGAAGTATCACAAATACCTTAAACCACTGGAGAAAAAATTTCAAGGAGAACGAAGCCCTAAATTTGGCCTGGGCCTTCACATCCGGCTTTATTATCTGGAACGTTTGGAAAGAAAGAAATAAAATAATTTTCAAGCATGGTAAGTCTTCAGCACAACACCTTCTTGACCTTATCTTGAAACAAATCAGAGAGACAATCACTTCTACTATAAATAATATCCCCTCGAACCCCCCCACTGATGAAGAGCAGAGAATTCTCAGGCAACTGGGAATGCAAGGGATAACCCCTCGAGGTAGAAACATAAAAGATAAAACCATGGTTATTGAGAAGGACTATTAGCAACCCCCACCGAAAGGCTTTCTAAAATACAACATTGATGGAGCCTCTAAAGGCAATCCGAAAAATGCGGGTTATGGAGGAGCTTTAAGGGATGATGAGGGAAATATTATATTTATCTTCCACTACCATTTAGGTAGAGATACTAATAACATGGCGGAAGTGATGGCGCTGGAGCAGGGTCTAGAGTTTCTAACACAGAATCATCACTCAAATGTCATTGTGGAAGCAGACTCTGAGATTACCATCAACGCAGCAAAAATAATCAGTGATGGTTCTAAGCTGGAAAGAGTCTCGAATCATTGGAAACTTATCCAGATTTATCAAAGAATACAAATGCATCTAAAGGGCCTTCGAACCATAAGCTTCGACCACGTTCATCGTAGTGCCAATAAATTGGCCGACTTACTAGCCAATCAAGGTCTGAGTAGTGCAGAAGGTGGAATGGCTAAAAGGTGTCAATAAATTCCTCTAAGTCGCCTAAAGGTTATCTGCGAAGATCAAGCTACGGAGGACAGGGAGGTCTCTCGATATCGATCTGGGTGGAATTCCACGATTGGATGACGCTGGGGGGTTGCAACTCAGTCTAGCAGGTAGAATCTGAGAGGCAGATAGTCATGTTCGAACTCATCTTCTCCCAGAGCATCTCGACTGAGTTTCCTTGGTTTTTGGTTGACCCATTGCAGATTTATCTCCTAATTAAACTCGAGATCAGCTTCACGTACGAGGGAAAGCCTCTAAACTTTTCGAGGTTCTAGGTTCAAGAGAGAGAGATTAACAAGCGCAAGAAGAACCCCATTGTATCTGATAGTTGGTTTGTTCAGAACTCAAGGTCCCAACATGGGAAGCCACCTCCCAAGCAGTTTTTTGTTGACCGCAACGCTTTTATGTGCTGAGCAGTTTTGGAGATTTCGCAGCGATTCCAGTCAATCTACAACACATGTTAGGGGGAGGGTACCAAAAACCACCCTTTATTGCACATTAATGTTGCTTCGTTTTGGCCAGTGTGATATCATTCTCACCAGTAGGATTTGGACGAAAGCAATCAATGGTTTGATTTGATCGTGCTCCTTGGTGGGGCAGTACCACTTAACTTCAGGGCTTTTTGAACCAAGAAATTTTCCCTTAGCCGTTGATCTTCTTACTTCTTTTGGACGGCCCAGATAGTCCATACCTTTCAGAGTTTGGGGTAGCGGGAAGTTCGCGATTGGTTCCTTGCATTAGAGATTTTTTTTGTAAGGCTAGGAGGTTTAGCCCTTGGTGACTGGGGATTTTCTTTCTTTTCTCTTTCCTTAGCGTCAGGTAGACATTTGTAAAAAGTGTACACTAGTTTTTGGCTTATTGAAATAGAATGATCTAGACTTGCTTTAGCAAAAAAAAAATATGAATGTAAGATACATATTCTAAAATGTAATATAGATCTAAGATACATGCTTAGAAGTATTGGAATATTTAGACATTATGTTTGTGTAAATACATTCTCCATCCTCCAAATATGAAGAAATATTTCCCTCATGTTCATGCCCTACCAAACAAATTGAGTTAATATATGTGCACATGAGCCTACTTGCATTTTTATCATTTTTTGTTTAGTTTTATTATTTTTAATACAAAATTATTTAACTCTGACATGATAACATCTCCCTTATGTTTTTCTAACATAAAATTATGTAACATTAACATGACAACATCTTGTCGACCCCCCATAGCGGGAAGTAAAACACCTCTTGACTTAATTAAATTTCATTGAAAGTTACCATGACTTTGTTTATAATTTAATCATTTGTTTTTCATTTTCATTTCAACTGTGTTAGTAAAATCTATGTTAATAATTACATCCAACAGTGAGAGGCATGTGGTAGTAGTGAGTGTGGCACTAGTGAGGGTCTTCCCCTTTACGGACCACTAGTTGGTCATTCTAGGAGGTTTGGGTTTTCTTTCAATAACGGTGATGAATCATCTTGGATAGATAACACCAACAATACGAGTGATCGTTGTATCCATTACTAATTTGATCCTGCACAGATAACACCAGCGATACAAGCGATCTTTATATTTGTTTTTTATTGTAGTTCTAATTAAAAAATATGTCCTAACATATATAATGTTTGATATAATGTTTGTTTTTAATTTTAGATTTGTTTTTTATTTTAGTTCTAATTAAAAAAATATGTCCTAAAACATATAATGTTTGTTTTTAATTTTAGTTTTAATTATTTTTACATTAACAAACCAACAAAAAAATTATTTTGAGAAAGTATTTATCATTGAAAACTTTAGATGGTAAAAAAACATATTAGCATTTATTTTATATATGAGGTAAAAGAGTGATATCATACAATACATATATATATATTATATATATATAATTAATTATTTTGAAAAAATAATACATAAATTATTTTGAGAAAGTATTTCTCATTGAAATATTAAATTGTGAAAAATTATTTTATATCATGTAAAGAGTGATTAAAACATATTTATAAGGCATTCATATGTTTTATTTCAAAAACGGATATTAGTATTTGATATAGTTAATTTAAGATATATTTTAATAGCCTATATTAATACCGTATGTTCAATTTCCAATATTTAAAATTTTATAATTATTTATTAACTAAACCTTTTACTATAAATTATTTATTATTATACTTATATATATTAAGTATATTTCGACACAACAATTTAACATATCATTTTCCTTCTTTTTTAAGTTTCATTGTAGAATTCATCTCTCTGATGGCGACCAATACATTTTGGGTGGAGGAAGCTAAGAATGAGGTGAAGCTTATCCATCAACATGGTTCATTGTTCATTACATTGCCCTTTACAACTAAGCGCCACTTGAAAGGGAATTCATGCATCCAAAATAGCGCAATCATAAATTAGGTCCTTTTCCTGAATGCATGCATGATATTCACAACTTAGTAAATCATACAACTTATAGTACATTGTCCCTACACTCTAGTCTCCACTGGGTCTTTCTCAAAATTGACATGCATGAGTTTCTCATGAAGGAGTTTTCAGTTAACTGGAGTCATACTTGTGGATGTACTAGTGGACCAACTGACTATTAGTCCTCTATTATTTCCACAAATATTTAGAACTATTTTAACTAGCCATAACTTAGTAAACTAAGTTAATCTAATTACAACTCAATTTAAACTCATACTAGAACCCTAAAATTTATGGAGAACATATATATGACTACAGAAAGACTTTGGAATCGAAATTCCTAAGCTAATTAAGCTAATTAAACTTAACTAACTATTTACAAGTTGCTATGAGAATAGAATATGATTTCAATTCACAGTTTAATTCAAGGACAAATTAAACTGGAATTTTGTGTTTCCATTTATCAACACTCCCTCTCAACAAGAAAGGGAAATTATCTTCTACCCTGATCCAAACTCTGTGAAACTCGAATTTACATCTTGACAATGCCTTTGTCAAAATGTCAGCGTCTTACTCCTCTAAAGGGAACGTACTCTAACAACATGATCCACCTCAATACATAATCTCTGAGATTATGATATCAGATATCAATGTGCTTGGACCTATCATGAAAAACTGGATTTTCATAGGGTTTGATACATCTCTGATTATCACAGTAACTCATTGTTGGATTCATATGCTAACCAAACAGACCAACCATGATCTTCCTCATCTAGATGGCCTCACATGTTGTCTAAATTGCATCCATGTACTGTAACTCTATCAAACTAAGTGCAACTGATCTCTATTTCATGTTGTACCAAGAAATTGCTGCTAACGCAATACTAAAAATCCCTCTTGATGTGCTTTTCTAGTTGGATGGACTTCCCACCCAATCTACATCTGTGAGGCCTTGAAGCTTCACTCCCTTTTTCAATTTGTACCATAATCCATACTAATAACTGCCCCTGAGGTATCTCAATACATGTTTCTTTGCCTTCCAATATATCTTGGTAGGCCTAACCATCCCTTGACTAAGTTGGTTAACTACATAACATAAATCTGGTCATGTGTTCACCAAGTACATGAGTGAACCCACAAGCTTCTTGTAAACATTAACTTGCACTACTTCACCCGAAGTAGTATCCTGCTTCCTCCAATTACTTGCTAGAGGAGTCTCCATAGGCTTGCAACTCTCCATGTGGAACCTCCTTAGTATCTCATTGGCATATTTGCCTTGAGACACAAACAACTCCCCATCACCCTGCAATACTTCAATGCCTAGAAAACAATGCATGAGCCCCAAGTCCTTCATCTCAAACTCTTTTGGAATGTCCTCCTTGCAAGATTTGATCAGTTGACCATCACATGTCAGTATGGGATCATCAACATAAAGTACAATTATCAATAATTTACCTTCCACCACTATGTGGTACATGTTTGCATCTGCTTCACTCTTTGTGAATCCCAACCTGGTGAAGTAGTTGTTTATCCTTATGTGCTAAGCACAAGGTGTTTGCTTCAGCCCATACAATGCTCTCTTGAGCTGGCACAGATGTGACTCACGGTCGAATGTTTCAAAACCTTCATGCTGCTTTATGTACACCTCTTCCTCAATCGTTCCATTAAGGAAGGTTTCATTTACATCCTTATGATGTATCTTCCACCCTATCTGTGCTAATAGTGCCAATATAGATCTGATCGACAACTATCTTACAACAAGAGCAAAGGTCTCATCATAGTCAATTACCTCTACCTATCAAAAGTGAGGGACCAAAAATCTAGCATTATGCTTCTCCACTCTACCATTTGTATCTTTCTTTACCTTGTAAATCCATTGGGAGCTCACCACAGACTTATCCTTTGGTCTCGGGACCATATCCCAAACTCTATTACCAACTATAGATTCATACTCCTCCACCATGGCATCAACCTAAACTGATTATTGCACTACTTCCTCGAAAGGAAGATGGCTCTGTCTCAACATATCCACTTATAAGATCCATATATCCAGTGTACCTATTAGGTGACCTCCTCTATCTGCACTATGATATGGGTGCTCCCACATTTTCTCTAGCATCTGACAACAGTCTATCCACCTGTCTAGTGCACTTTCTACCATCTCTAGAAGACTCTACCTGAGAGGATGTCTTCACTCCTGGATCCCCTACATGTGGTTGCTCCACATCAATCTGAGGCTCCTCAACCTTAGGACCTAAAAGCTCCTCAATCGCATGTAGTTGAAGCTCCCTCTCAAGGGAAACTTGCATGGCCTTCCCTTCATCGAATCTAGCATCCCTTCGAACCATTCTCATCCTGCTAGTCGGCAAGTACACCTGATAATTGTGAGGTGTTTCAGTGTACCCCACAAATATCCCCAACTTTTTTGTTAGCTCAAGATTCTTCCATGCATATTTGGTCACATGGAAATATACTGATGACCCAAAAATCCTGAAGTGACTAACATCCGTCCTGTTTCCAGAATAAGCCTTCTCTAGTGTCTTCATCCCAAGTGTCTGATGCAGGTTACGATTCTGAACATAAAAAATTGTATTACATGCCTTAGCCCACAACTGTAGTGGGAAACCCTGATTATGCAACATCTCCCTCAATGCCCCTACTATGCTTGTTTTCTTCCTCTTGGCCACCCCATTCTGATGAGGGTTATGGGGTTCCATCAACTCCCATTTAATCCCTTCCGCTGCATAGAAGTTTTTAAAATCATTTGAGATATACTCACCACCATTATCACTCCATAGAGCTTTAACCTTCTTTCTCGCCTCTTTCTCCACCAATGCTTTAAACTCACAAAACTTTGTGAAGGTCTAATCCTTTTTCTGCATGAAAAATATCCAACATTTTTTAGAAAAGTCTTCAACAAATATAACATAATAACTATGTTTGATCGTGGATGCTGCCGAGAATGGTCCACACACATCTAAATGGACTTGCTGTAGAATAGCCTGTGCTTGACTGTCTCTATTGTGAAAGGAAGCCTTGGTGTATTTTTCCAAAGTACACCCCTTGCATGTATCGACTTGCTTTAGTGTACCTTTGGGAAAACCGGTGGATATCTGTTGCATGATCTTCAAAGCCCCATGATGCAAGTGGTCCAATCACATGTGCCATAACTGGCTAATGTCCTGGCTCTACACCATCTCTACTTTCATTCTCAAAGAATCACAATCCTCTACCTCCAACTTACAGAGATTCTTCACCTGAATCCCTATCTTCTTTACCTGAACCATGGCTATGTGTCAAAGGAATTCCTCTCCTTTTGAGAAGATCACATTAAAGCCTTTATCCTCAAGCATGGCAATGGCTACCAAGATATTCTTCAACCCAAGCACATGCATAACATTCTTCAAGGTGAGTGGAGCCCCATGCTCCCTCTAAAAAGTAACCATGCCCATACAGTAGCATGATACCTCTCGTCGTCACCCATCTCAATATGCATATGGATATCTTTCTCCTACAAGTCACTGAATAACTCCATGTTGCCAGTCATGTGGACTGAAGCTCCACTATCTAAGTACCATGCACTTCCCATCATTGATGACACCATGCATGCAATGAGGGAAACTTCCAATTCAAATTGAGAGGCCAAAGCCTCACCCACCCCTCCTCCTAAGGACCTTTTCTTGGAATTCTTGAGTGGAAAATTTGTAGCGAAATGGCCCAGCTCATGCCAATGAAAGCATTTCACTTTCGTTGTGTCTTTCTTCTTGCCTCCATGATAAGAATCCGATTTGGAAGGGGAAGATTTCCCTTTCCCCTTCTTCACCTTAATCGCTAAGGCATGGTTCTCTTCATCATCAATCTTTGATGAAGAGCCATCCCTGGTGTTCCTCGTGATCTCCTCCTACATCAAATCCGACCACAGTCGTTCATTATTTGGACTATACTCTTGACCATTGACAGAGTCCTGATAATTATGCCAACTTTTTGGGAGTCCTAGAAGAGAAAGACTCACCATATCATCCTCGGCAACAGTGATTCCAACACTTCCAATTTCATCACAACATTGAGTGAACTTGGTCAAGTATTTTGGAATAGTCTCACCTTCCTGCATTTTGATTTTTCGAAGTTTATCCCTTAGTGCCAATTTCCTTTGGTCACTATTGTTATGATACAAGTCTGTCAATGCTTCCACATAGCATACAGAGTTTCCTTGTCATGTAGACTCAAGACAATGTGGTCTCGAACTCCCTCAAGGATTATCTGCCTTGCCTTCGCCACACACTTCTTCCATTCAACTAGATTTTGTGCATCTGATGCTGCTAGCTTAGGAATGTCTTGATCAATGGCTTCCTTCAAGCCATTATCCTCCATCACAACCTCCATTCTACCCCTCTAGGTTATATAATTCAAGTTGCCTTCCAAGGAATACTTGAGCCGCAAACCAAAGAATGCCATTTGTCGATCCTAAAGTATGTATTGCAAATTCAAATTTCACCTGTAACCTAAAACTCAAAACTTTGAAATCTCCTCTAGTATATTGAATTCAGCTTCAATACCATGTATAATTTCCTATAGATTCACAAGCTCATTCAATTTACTAAAGCACAGGACAGGAATCTACTTCTACTTTCAACTAGCAGAAGCCAATAGATCAATGAAAACAATATAAAAAAGAATAAGAAAAATCGATGGCTCATAACACAATAAGTTTTCCTAATGAAATCCACAACTCTAAAACCCTGCCTATCTGTATTGCATTAAATCAGAAATATGAGTGAAGATACAAAACTTGTTCTCACCAGAACAATTCCGCACAAGTATGCTCAACCCTCTACCTCACAAGTTAGCTCTTCGCCAATATACATTGCATGTCAAGCCCCTAATCTCTTGCGCAATTCATAGGATGAATAGCTCGTATTTAAATGGAATTCATGCTTCCAAAATAGTGCGATCCTAAATTAGGTCATTTTTCTGATTGCATGCATGATATTTACAACTCCAAAAATCATACAACTGATAATACATTGTCCTTGCACTCTAGTCTCAACTTGGTATTTCTCAGAACTGACATGCATGAGTTTCTCATGAGGGAATCTTCACTTAATTGGAGTAACACTTGTGGATGCACGAGTGCACCAATTGACTGTTAGTCCTCTATTAGTTCCAAAAATGGTTAGAACTAATTGAATTGACCATAACTCAGTAAACTGAGTTAATCTAATTACAACTCAATTTAAACACATAGCGTACTCATAAAATTTAGGGAGAACATATACATGACTACAAAAAGACTTCCAACTCAAAATTCCTAGGCTAATTAAGTTAGGTAAACTTAATTAACTATTTACAAGTTGATATGAGAATAGAATATTAGATTTTAATTTATAGTTTAATTTAAGGACATTAAATTGGAATTTCTTCTTGTCATTTCTCAACATTGGTGAACCTTCACTTTGCATGGACCATTAGTCAAGCATAATGACCTTATTTCCAAAGATAGTGTTAACTATATTCCATTTTTTTTTGTTGTGTAAGGTTTAGGTTAAACACTATTAATTCATCCTTCACATAAGTCACATTTATTTATGCAATTATTGCCATCAACAACTTCGACATTAGCATTATATAAAATATTTATCAAAACCAAATAATAAATCTTTGCTAAATATGCTTTAAACATCTTTTCATGTTCCACATTTTTGAACATGCATTAATTAAAAGTACATAATTTCACAAACATGTCTATTTATCCATGCATGTGTTCAGCTCATGTCTATCTATCCAAATATCACATGCATAAGGTAAAATGCATAAATATTACTAAGGCATGTTCAACTACTTCATACATAACATCCATTATAACTAAGGAAATAGTTACCTTTTACCTTTGCCCACAGGAACAGGATAATATCAAAGAAACACCATGATTATCAGTATCACTTCACACTAGAAGAAATAAATCTTTTTAAGAGATAATCATCTCATCTGGACTTATGCAGGAGCACAATAGAACACATATATAAACATGAACACAAAGATACAATAGAAATAGAACTTCATTTCATTAACATCAAAAAATTGAAATATACTTACATACAAAATGTAAATAAACTAACATGAGCAATAGTAGCTTATCTATGAGAAGACATGTGGCGGCTACATGACTCTGAACTATGTTACAATGAGGCTCAAGGCCTTTTTTATTATTGAACAATAAAAGGAAACCCTAAACAACCAAATACCTAACACTAGGAGATGGAATGCCAAGCGTTTGTGGGCCCCATTGGGGTCAGTTGGGCAACAAACTTCTCGGGGCTGTAACTTGGTGATATGATATTCATTTCACATGTACAATACCTCGTTAGAAATATATCTCCAAGTATTGTAGTATTTTTGGGAGGGCCTCTATGACAAACTTCAAAAAAACATCATTTAGGGTGTCATAACAACTCTGAAAGTTTAAGACTTGAAAAGCTACTAAAAATAATAAATGTTAATATAATCAAGGAAACTGATGAAACCAACTGGAGGTTTAGGTGGAATTGTTGGGTGGACACCAATATCCACCTAGATCATCACCACAACTACTATTGTTGTTTCACAAAAGATCACATTCTTTTCTAAAAGGAAAAACCACCACCACTACCCATATTTCTTTAGAGGAAAACTAGCACAATAGCTACTACCTTTGAGAATGAAAATACATATTCTTCTTCCAAAAAGAAAACTAACACAATAGCTATTATTCTTTTTGCATATAAACACATATTACTTTTCAAAAAATCTAACACAATAGGTATTACTTCTGTGTACAAACACATAATCTTTTTCAAGAAAATTAGCATGAATTATTATCATTTCATACACAAGATTTATATAAAACCTCTTCAACAAAGAAAACCTCGTTTACGTATCCACATAACAATTCATAAAAAATTTCCAAAAACATTATTTGATCTCTGCATATTTCTCATGCATTGGATATTTTCCTTCCATATAAAAGCTTACCTATGCGTTAACTAGATACATTCAGTATAAAAACTTATCTATACATATTTATCATGTACGCATTCAATACAAATACAAATGCTTGTTTATACATCTTATAATTACAGAATGAATGTCTTTCTATTTGCACTTTGGAAAATGTGTTTCAGGGATCAACGTTTATTTATGAAAGTGGAAACAATTATACCTGTCATTCTTGTATTGCCCTAATGTCATTTATTCAACCTTCAATGAAAAGCATGCAAATTGTATAATGACTTTCCATGGAAAGATTTTAAAATAAATATACCATAAATTCCAAGAAACAAAAATGCATACCTTGAAATCTCATAAAATGTTCAACTATGTTACAAACCTCTTCACGCCCTCATTCTTCGAACTGCATTATTGCATTTTGCTGAAGAGATTCAGCTGGAAGATGCCCTCAACTTTTGTCATCAAGTTGACAGTTTTCCCCATAATTTCCTTGTCGAGAGTCTTTCAAAAAGATGTGAGGATGAAATATATCAAAATTTTATCTCAGCAGGTTAGAGATGTATACAAGATTTGCATCTTCCGTCAATGGCAACAAATTTTTTCTTCCAAATTCCTTTCAGGGATTTAAATCCTTCGTTTTCATAACCATAATGCAGAGCGACCTTGCGTTTATGACCATCCTCTACTAAACATTGCGCCAACTCCTTTCCATTTTATTCCTCTCATCAATGATGGCAAAGCCCTTAGCACCATGGAGAGTGTACACAAATTTCTGGAAGGATGTTCTTGTGATTTGTTGAACTATTGTGTTTTGAATAATTGTACAATCTTTTTTCTTGTGCAATCGCATCTAATCCATTGAAAAAAAAAATAATTGGCCAATAGAGAACCCATATGGTGAGAAACAAATCGGATTAGTTACCAACTAATTTACAACTGGTTCTTCATGTCAACCATTTTCGGGTACGTTAAGCAGGTAAGCAAATGATATTATTTCTATATTAAATGCCAAAGTGTATGGGTTTATAGGGATATTACAAATAGTCTCACTATTTTACATTTTTGTTTAGATATATTTTTTTGTTAAATTTGTCTAAAATCTAGCAAAGATTTGTTGGAATTGTAAATTTAAATTTTGTAATTTAGACAATTCAAGTACTCATAGAAAATTTTCAAAGCATTGTATCCATTTATGTATTATAAAATAAAAAAATTATACATGAAGTGTGTCTAGCTATATATAAAAAGAGAGAGAGACAGAGAGAGACGCGATTTTTCAAGTGTCAAGAGAGTTGAGGTGCAAGCTCTTTTTAAAGTTTTTCCCTCTAAAAAAAGTTTGCATACCAAGAGACCTGACTCTTTATGCATGGGATAGATTGATGACTAATATGGATCTATAATGGTTAATTTTACAACCTAGTATGAATGAGATGTGGTAAAAATATTATCTAGCCATAAATAAAATATTCCGATGTCTATCATATGTAATATAATTTTAAATCAACTTTATTAAGATAAAGTTAAAAACAAATATTGCAACATAAATTGTTTGAATATATATGTGTATTTATCATAGTAAAATATTTCGGAAGAATTAAGTAATTAAAAGTAAAATAATTGTGTTAATAGAAAATTAATATGTGGATTATGAATAAAATATTTCATATGCAAGGTTTATTGATAATGACATGTATCTAAAAATATATCAATAACATAAGAGCATTTTAATAAAATATTTCAATTTCAACTATGTATATACATACATATATAAAGTTATTAAAAAAATTACCATGGTTAAAATATTTTAAAATATTTTAAGGAGTCTCACTATTTTAGTTTTTTGTCCTTTTTCATTATATTCTTTAGTCAATTTTTTCTAAAATCTATAAAGAAGTGTTGCAATTACAAATTTTTAAGACATTGTATCAATTTACTCATTAAAAAATGCAATGAAAAATTACACATAAATCCATTTCAACCATGGATTTATCAAGTCCCTAGATGGATTAAATATCTTGAAGTGTAAATATTTTTCCATGTTTTGTACTGTAAAGTGGTATAAAATAGATTTAATTTTTTTTTATTTTTTTTTTATAAACACACACACATATTAACTAGGTGGAGTCCAAGTAGGAGAGAGCCCATCTATTGGATAAAAGAATGATTTACCCCAATGTTATCACTAAGATGGTGTGAAAGTCCATAAAGCCTAAACACCTCTTAAAATAATTTAATCCCTTCTAGAATGATTTCCATTGTCAACCCCAATATTAAAATTATTCTATTCCAAGTAATAAAAAATAATTTATTTATTTATTTTATTTATTTATTTTTATTTAATTTTATTTTATAATTGATATTAAATACATTTTAGTTATCAATATTTTACTAAATGTTAGGTCAACTTTAAAAATTGAAATTAAAAACTAAGATATAAAAAATAAAGAATAAAACACATACATAACTCATTTTTATTATAAAAAAGAAGCAGTTGTCTATAATGAGAATTTTTGAAAGCTTTTCCGACCGGTTTTTCCGGTCAAAATCCGGCAGCAATTTATTAGAATCCCAAGTTTGATAGCTAGTTTCTGCACAATCAAAGGGTCCGAGGGGGTTTTTGAGGGTGCTGAATCCAAATATGCAGTTAAAAAACCATTTTTAACTGCTAAAAATCAAAATTTAACCTCATTTCTTCCGCCGGATTCCGTCACCGAAATCTCCAAAAAGTCGCATTATAGACAACTCCAAAAAAGAATAATAAAAAAAATATTTCATTTAAAAAAAAATTGGTTATTTATTTATTTTAATTCCCTTATATTAAATTAAATCGTAGAAGCATACTAAAATTTATATACAATTTAACAAAACAAATTACCTCACCACATACACAACGGATGATTTTCCTTCTCTTTTAAGTTTCATTATATAATTCAGCAAGCCAATCACTTTTCAGCTGGAGGAAGCTGAGAATGAGGTGAAGCTGATCCATCGACACCGTTCATTGTTTTGACAAGTTGCAATTTAGCACGAAGTGTTTGTTGAATCTCCGCAGCATTTTGCGCGAAGCGAATAATTTGAAAGAAAAAACACAATAATTAACTTTGCAAAGGCAATGAATCGCCCAACGGCTGTAACGATCATGGTTACCTGTACAGCTAAATCTCTTTCCATATATCTTCCACCAACCTTCCCTCACAAACGTTAAAATGGGGGAAAATATTATTAACCACGAAACCGAGCGAATGAATTTTCGTAGAAGATTCTACATATGAACTGGCAGCAGACGCCCATGAATTGCCCAGCAACTACAAGGAAGGATCTGAGAATGTTAGTTAAGTGATAATCAACATCTATATATACACGAGATATGTTGAGACGAGACATGTTGGTTAAAGCATTTCTGAGTAATACGGTGCTTTCATGCCAATTATTAGCTCCGAAAATACGGCATATTAGTTTTCTTTAGTGTAGAAGATCGAAATCCAGAACATTGGAGGTGCCCTGTATTTGTGTTATTGCGATCGTGTCATCTCTTCTGCGCACGAAAAAAATCGTTATGAGGTCCAATAGTCCCAGAAACCGGAGGAGATTTTCCCCGAGGCGATCTCCTTTGCGTGGGAATTACGACCGATTCAATAACGATGACGAAGGCCAAATACAGAACGATGTTTTCGATAACAGTGAGGACGAAGACGAAATGCAATGGCACAATCGCCTTGCACAGATGCTATGCTTGTAATTTTTTTGGCAACATTAACACGCGGAAACAGGGCCTCAAGAAAATTTCTTGTCCACTCACATTTCAGTGGTGTCTCCATGGAGATTGAACATGAGAATTTGATGTCATGCAGGTTGACTTGAATATGAGAATTTTCATGGCAACCATGTGCAGTGTGCACCTCAGAATTCGATCTCATCCACGTTCACTTGAACATGAGAATCGTTTCGTTGTGTCCACCACAAGATGAAATTATGTTGGGTTGTTAATTAAGTTTCATGTTAATTTTTTGTTATTATATTATTCCCGTTATTGATGATGATGATGGTTAACGTCCATTGAGACCAAATAATGATCTATCAGACCTAAAAAGACAAATTATTTATTTTGATTTAAGATTTTATTCCTATGCTCAAAAAGTTTGGAGAGAAGCCTCCGGAGTTCACTATAATTTTGGCATTGTAAAAGGCTAGGAAGGTCAGTGTTGTAATAGAGGTTGTGAAATTGAGATCTAATGTGGTTGTATGCAGGGCACTCTAAGAGGAAGTGGTTTTCATCCTCGATGCTCTTATTCTCACAAAGATGGCAGATCCTTTCTATCCATGGCGTTTTAGGAACTACCAGCGGCCAGCTCATGAGAATTCGTTCTAATCTTTGCTATATTAATTTTATTTTTTGAGCTAGTTAGAATAGAGAGATACTTTTGATCTTCAAGGGTGGCGTTGATGACCTTCTTATAATAACTTAATTTTCTTTTAGATGCTAAATCTTTCTCACACCATAATTTCTCTTTGAACTTAGAAGTAACAATATCTTTAATGTTATTTATGTGTTGCAAAGCATTGTTCTCATTGATCTCCCAATAGTTTAACTAGGCCCTTGTGTCCTTATGCCATCCTCGGTTAAGCCTTAGGTGATTTAATTCCCGTTTACTTATGCATATTTTTATATTTTAATAAATTAATTATTACGATGTTAACATGTAAAACTTTTGCAGTTTAAAAAAGTTGATTTCTTTGATTTGAGCTACAAATTACTATGTTGCGAATGTACAAGAATTTTAAGTTTTAAAAAAAAGAATTTCTTTCTTCGTATATGGCTCACGGTTATATATATATATATAGATATATAATATATTATTACATTTTGTTATTTATCAATTTTTTATGTGGTCAGAAAGGAATGATGTGTTATTTCTATCATCCATGTTCAACTCATCTGAATATATTATTTTCAATTTTATCTAATAATATTTTTTTGTTTCGTATTGTTAGGAAAAAATGATTATAATCATTTTCATCCAAATTTAAATTTAGACAAATGACAAGTTGAATCTTTGTTTATTTTCTTTGTAAAATCTTTTCTGTTAATTATAAGTTCAAATAAAATATTTTTTTTATATAGAATAATATTTTTTTTGTAATAATTCATAAAACATATGGTTACTTTTAGTATTTTTTTGTGTTGGCTTGAGTTCTTGACCTATGGGAAATTTGAACCTTAGATCTCACTGTTTATATAATACTTTATAAAATAGTTATCATCAATTAAACTATCCACAATACTTTCAATAGAGTGATTTCTTGATTTTCTTTTTCTTTTTCTTTAAGGATGATAAATAAACTGAATCTCAAAATATAATCTAAATCTACATGTAGCATGTGTAATTTTCTTTAACACCTTAACTAAACTTATACAGGAAAATCTCTATAAACATCCTCAAACTCTAAACATAAAATTTTCC
Organism: Pinus taeda; assembly: GCA_000404065.3. NCBI lineage: Eukaryota > Viridiplantae > Streptophyta > Pinopsida > Pinales > Pinaceae > Pinus > Pinus taeda. The sequence goes on along the minus strand of APFE030886829.1, from coordinate 59,135 downwards.
AAGCTTTGCAAATCTTTGTGAGTTCTAAATATTTATGGAAATTTAGTGTCAACCCTAAATATGGTCCCTTTTCACCCAGGCCTATATTTTTTTGGGAAATCCTGTCTATGAAATGCATATTCAAAATATTATATCTAAATATTCATATAATATATTTAACAACCCTTTTGCAACAAACATTTTTTTTAACTCATTCACTAAATTTATATAGAAAATCCTTTATAAGCAACAATGAAGCTCCAAACATAAATTTATATGAGCTTTGAAAGCCATTGTGAGTTCTTCATTTTTTTAGAGGGTTGAGTGCCAAACTTAGACATTGTCTTTTGTCAACTCAACCCTTAAGTTTTTGGATCCCTATAAGAATTACATATTGCACATTATTCCTATAAAAAAAAATTCATTACCTATTGTAAACTATTACAAACATAGGATTGAAATGTTATGTTTCAAGTAAAGAACATGTCTATCTTTATGTGTGTCTAGTGCATTTCAAGTAGCTATAGTTATCATACCATGGCACCATCACATTGGCATGTGTCATAATTGTGGTGTACCACCCTAACATTTACACACTTGAGACATGAAAAGCAGGGCACAACATGTGATCGATGGTATATGGTGCATCCACCTCATATCAATCCCCTATAGGGTAAACATGTTTAAGAGTAATGCACTAGCATGGTATGTATGCAATATAAAGGTGGGTTTTCATGCCTTCACGTGTGATCAATACATCTTGTGTAGTTATGCATATTCTTTAAAATCCATAGTGACATTAACATGTATCATTATTTGTCAATTTGAGCAATAACTCCATGATTAGATGTATTCCATTAAAATGAATCATTTAAAATACATATCAGGGAGGACTATTTGTTTCACCTACCAAGACCTCTAAATGACTCTTCCTATCCACCTATGACTCTTCATATTCCTCCACATTTATATTTACAAGAATACTTATAATTTGCATCAATCTCTAGGTATTAGGTATCTAACACTCGCCCCTTAATCTGAAGGGGAGTTTGGGTGTCCAAACATCATTGTAAGATTTTCATATTTTCGCTTCCAATTTCTTTGGTGAAGTCATCTCAAATTTTCTCACTCATAGGAAAATATCTCAAACAAATAGTCTTGACCTCTACATGATATCAAACTAGAAGGTGCTTTGTGTTGATTTTCTTTGTTGATTCGGATTGCACCACTTATATAATTTTTCATCCATATAAATGCTTTCAAGGAGGAAAAATTGCAAGAACCAACATATAGAAGCTAACTTTATCAACAAGACTGAATTTCGAGAATTGGTGTCTAAATCCTTTGGACCCATTTTGAGTCTATATATGATGCATTTTTTGGGGTAAACTTTGTCACATTAGTGTTTGTCCCTATGACACTATTATGCATTCAAAGACATTTCCAACAGTGCAAGAAATATGTCAATCAAAGTTTGTATTCAGAAGTTATTACTTTCAAAAGTTGATTGATTTTGATTGACAACCATAACAAGAGGATGCCACATCAACCCTTATTACTCATATAAAAGGTGCTAGGCATGTGAAAACTATGGAGAAGATTCTAGAGGGGTAAAATTTGTAACTCTAGTTGGGAGTTGAAGAGGTCAACCTTAGCTCTTAGTTGGATGTAAGGCTATGTTATAGCTGGGCCTCTAGGAGGAAAAGGGGTTCCATTAATTTTGGATTGTATCTTTTTCCACGGTAGAGAAAAGAAACAAAAAGTGGGAGTAAGAGAGCATAAAAGAGGTTTTAGTGTCTATTGCCTCTTATTATGCCACAAGTCTCACGTAATTCTATAGAGAGTACATTCTCCTTTCTAAATGCATTATTTTAATTCCAAAGAAAGATAAATTATATAGGACATAGCCACAATAGAAGCTACACACACTCAATAACACGAAAAATTGGATTTGCATAATGTTACACACATATTATTGTTCCAATTACTTATGAATATTGCAATGCTTATAACTCTTCTATAAAATAAATACTCAAATCTTGCTAAGATTTTCCCAAATATAGGAAATCCAAATTACTCATATTCTAATGCTAAAACCCCTAAAAATATGCCAAAACAAAATACATCATATTTATTTAACTCATTAGATGACATTTGAGAGGTTATGATAACCAAATCTCTCCATACATATATGAGCCTAGAAGTATATAGGAAAAAAAATATCCACCCTAATGTTCTTGCATACAACTTCAACGGTATAAAAATAAATTTCAAATCCTCCTCGCCATGGTTTTTCCTATATTATTCATTCCTCCTGGGTCCCAAACTTTGTGCTAATGAAGTTCAATTAATTTATTGTTCCGTTACTTTATTATTTTCTACAACTTTCTAGGTTCCCACATTTTGCTTTTTTATTGTTCAATTTCCTTACATTTAGATAACCACTCCTTACCACTAATTTTCATGTTCATTGTTTAACTTTCCCATCATTTGGAAACCTTTTACTTTCCTTTTTTCCTTCAACTTCTTTAGCTATACCACAATTGTTGGGAATTCTTCAATGCTCCTTATAACCGAATTGAATTATGTCTACAACCTCTATGTAATCTTCATTAATCTTGGTATTTTCTAACCATTCTTCTATAAATTTTCATTCTTGCTCAAGATTTGCTGTTTATTTTATTTCTTTTCTAGTCTTATTGATTATGGCCTCTTCTATGACTTTATGGGGAAATTCATTCATTTTTATTTATGACAAATTTTGGTAGCTATTCAACATCATAATCTGTATAATCTGCATACATACAAATCCATAGTTTATAATCATGAGGCTCCTTGGTCTCTTTTTATGCCTCCAGTATCTCCTCTTTGTGTTGGTATAAATCCTTCCAACACTCCATAATACTTTCATCAAGTCTCTCATATTTTTAATTATCTTCTCCTAGCATTGCTTCCTACTTTAGTTTATAATGAATGTGAACTCCACCTTCCTTTTTCATGGATCTTTGTTTCTATGTAGATCCACTGAGTTTTTCCTCTGCCTTAACCTTTACTTTCACCCTATGTATTGTTTTCCTATGCCTTAACCTTTACTTTCACCCTATGTATTGTTTTCCTATGTCTTAACTTTTGCTTTCACCCTATGTATTGTTTTCCAATCTCTTAACCTTTATTATTGCTCATATTGTAATTTCTCTGGGCTATGATACAACTTGATGTAGGACAGAGCCACAACACAAGCTACACACACCCAACATCATGGAGAATTGGATTTGCATATATTATATATGATTTTTTTATTGCAATTATGTTGTCAAATATTATAATGCTTACAAATCCCTCAAGTAAGGAATGTTGAATTTTGTAGCTATGGTTGGTCTTCATAATGATGGTTATTCCTATTATCCATGTTCAATTTCACGAAATGACATTTTGAGTTCATTATTTTTTCTTGTATTGTTAAGACAAATGATTTTCATCATTTTCATCCAAATTCAATTTAGACAAATGACATGTTGAATTCATTAGTTCAATCTTTGTTATTTACCCTTGCAGAATATCGTATCCTTAATTATGATTTGAAGTAAAATACTTTGTTATATAGAATAATATATTTTTATATAGCTTATAAAACATATTGCTACTTTATATTTTCTTTTTAGCTTGAGTGCTTGAGCAATGGGGGGTTTGAACCTTAGATAATACATGTAACATATATATAAAAATTTAACACGTTAGCTAAATTTATATAGAAAAACATCAATGAACATCGTTTGAACTCTAAAGATAAATTTATCCTAGCTTTGCCAACCCTCATGAGTTCTAAATGTTTATGGAAATCGAGTGCCAAACCTACACATGATTGGTTTTCACCTCAACCCCTTCTTTTTTTTGAGAAATCCTATCAGGCGAAATGGATTTTTAAAATAGATATCTAAATATGCATATAATATATATAACATTTTTTAACTAACCTTTTTTTAACTCGTTCACTAAATTTATATAGAAAATGATTTATGAGCATCCTTCTCATTCATGACATTTATATAGAAAAATATTTATGAGCATCCTTCGAACTCCAAACATAAACGTATATGAGGTTCGCAAACCTTTGTGATTTCTTCATGTTTTTAGGTAGTTGAGTGCTAAACCCAGACATGGTTCTCTCACCTCAACCCCTAATGTTTTTGGGAAATCCCTTATAAGAATTACATATTCCACACTATTACTTGTTGCATTGCATACTGTAAACTATTTCTAACATATCATTGACATGGAATGTTTCAAGTAAATAATATGTCTACCTTTATGTGTGTCTAGTGCATTTTAAGTAGCTATAGTTACCCTAACATGGAACCATTAGATAGACATGTGCCATATTTCAGGTGTAGTATCTTATCATTTACACCTTGATATATGCAAAGGTGGGCACAACATGTGATCAATGTTATATGGTGCATCCAACTTGTATTAATCCCCAATAAGTTAAACATGATTATTACTAATGCACTAGCATTGTGTGCATGCAATATAAAGGTGGGTTTTCATCCCTATGTATGTAATCAATACATCTTGTGTAGATATGTGCATTATTGAAATCGCATAGTGACATTAACATGTACCGTTATTTGTAAAGTTCAGCAATAACTCCATGATTGGATGCATTTCGTTAATGTTTGTCATTCACAAATACATAGAGGAGATGACTATTCTTTTGACCTACTAGTTCTTATGAATGACTCTTCTTATCCACCTATGACTCTTCATATTCCTATACATTTATAGTTATAAGAATACTTACTATATGCCTCAATCCCAAGGAATTAGGTATCTGACATTCCCCCCTTAATCAAAATATGTGTTTGGGAGTGCAAGCATCATTCTAAACTTTTCAAATTTTCACTTCCAATTTCTTTGGTGAAATCATCTACAATTTTCCCACTCGTTGAACAATATCTCAAATGAATAGCCTTGACCTCTACATGATATCAAACTACATGGTGATTTGTGTTGATGTTCTTTGTTGTTCCAGATTAGATTACTATATAGTTTTTCATCCATGTAGATGTTTTTAAGGTGGAAAAATTGCATCAATCAACTTATAGGAACTAATTTTATCAACATGACTCATTTTTGAGAATTCTTATCTAAAACTTTTTGGGATCATTTTGAAACAATAAATGATTTCTTTTTAAAATAAACTTTCCTACTTTAATATTAATCCCTATGACACTATTATACATTCCATTCTTATACATTCCAAAACATTTCCATGAGTGTAATAAAATTTTCAATCAAAATTTATATGAAAAAGTCGTTCCTAGAAAATTTATTAATCGTAATTGACCACGATAAAGACAAAATGCCACATCAACCTATAAAATTATTCTTTATTTATTTAATTCCTTTATGTTAAATTAAATCGTAAAAGAATCTTTCCCATACTAAAATTTACATAAGATTTAACAAAATAAATTACGTCACTACATACCGGACATGCATTTTCCTTCTTTGTTTTAAGCTTCATTTTATAATTCCGCAATCTCATCGCACCAAATAGGTTTTAGGTGGAAGAGACTCAGAATGAGGTGAAGCTTATCCATAGACACGGTTCATTGTTGGCCACGTCACCCTTTACAACTAAGGGCCAGTTGAATCTCCACGGCATTTTGCACGAAGCGGATAATTTGAAAAGAATAAAAAAAAAATTAATTAATTTGTCAAAGGCAATGAATCTTTTGCACGAAGCGAATAATTTGAAAAGAAAAAAAATTAATTATTTTGTCAAAGGCAATGAATCGTTGAACGACTGTAATGATCATGGTTATGTACAACTAAATCTCTTTCCATGTACCGGACATGCATTTTATAATTCCGCAATCTAATCCCACCAAATAGGTTTTAGGTGGAAGAGACTCAGAATGAGGTGAAGCTTATCTATAGACACGGTTCATTGTTGGCCACGTCACCCTTTACAACTAAGGGCCAGTTCAATCTCCACGGCATTTTGCACGAAGCGAATAATTTGAAAAGAAAAAAAATTAATTAATTTGTCAAAGGCAATGAATCTTTTGCACGAAGCCAATAATTTGAAAAGAAAAAAAATTAATTATTTTGTCAAAGGCAATGAATCGTTGAACGACTTTAATGATCATGGTTATGTACAACTAAATCTCTTTCCATGTCTTCCAGCAACCTTCCCTCGCAAACGGTAAATTGGGGGAAAATATTATTAAGCGCGAAGCCGAGTGAATGAATGTTCGTAGAAGAATCCAAGAAGATTCTTCGTATTGACAGGCAGCAGACGCCAAGGAATTGCCCAGCAACTCGGAGGAAGGATATGAGAATATCAGTTAAGTGATACTCAATATTGTTAAAATATATAATTTCATTGCCCGCGCACGGGTCAACGGTCAACGGAGAAAACCACCGCAGGAAATCAAAACCGCTGGTCTCATATCGCACCACCCTTTAGCAAAAGGCGGGTTCCGTGCAACGAGCTCCGATGCAATTGGGAGCTGACAGCTGTTCAAGCGCTGATGCTGGCCTGACATCAGCACTGACAATCCATCGGAAGGTATCTTTCACCCAACTAAGCTTGTCCGATATCCGTCCGATCTTGGTGCTTCTCTGTCCGCCGTTTGATCTCCGGGAAAGTACTGCCGTTTAAACCTGTGCAAAGTACATGTGGGTCAGTCGAAATCAATGATGCGTGGACCATATCCCATACCCTAAATTAATACACTGATATAGTTTTTGGTAAAAGTCTTAAATGTTTCATTTACGGCAATTTAACACGGAGTATGGGTCGAAAACGTAAATTCATTTTTATTGTTTTTAATATATGTTTTTTTTAATATAACGTTGACCCATTTTTGTATTGTAAAAAAAACCACCCGGGAGGATTTAAAAAAAAAAAAATGCAATTTGTAATGTATTTGATATATGAAGAAAAACAGGGGGTCCGCAGTGTCAATGAAAAATTTGTGAATCTCACACAGTGAGAGAGAAAACTTCGCAGCAGCGAATGTAAAAACACAGAGAGGTGAATTTTGTATTACAGGGAATGCACAGAAGTGCACAAGCATCTTGGGTCTGTAATGTAAAAGTGATTTTCATCCAGCAGAGTAAATTTTGTTTTGTAATGTAAGATTGCACAGCAGTGCAGGAGGAGAAATAAATGAAACCAGTGGCTTGTTTTGTTTCCAAATCCATGAGTTGTTTCACACAGGTGAAAAGGTAAATCTGTAACTCCCTGTAAGTTTTGTTTTCACACAGCAGTGAATGTAAATGAAATATTTACACACAGTGGTGTAAAATTTCATAGGAGGCAGAGTAACTTTTGTGTAAATGTTTTGGTGAATCCCTCTGAGTGAAAGAGGATGAATATGTAAGTGTTTTTGCTTAATGAATATAAATCATTTTATGGTGGTGAAATACTTTGTACTCTATAATTATTTTTAAAAAGACTTCTCTGTGTAAAAGATGTGTAAAAGATCCTGGTGCAAAGGAAACAGAGCATTGCCTCTGTGTTTTATATTTTGTGGTTTTGGTATTTTCCCATCCCAAACAAAGCAAAAAATACCCAACAAGAAAAATACAATTCCATATTTTCAATCTAATTGTTAGCCGGCAAATCAGTTACCTTTAGTAAAAATTAGTAAGTCATTGCCATCCACTTACATTTACAAATAGGAAAGCAGGTAAAAACTCAAGTCATTCGCATACAGTCTTTGTGCGCAGGCAAATCAGTTACCTTTATGGACCTTTGTCCATCCCAAAGGTATTAACCATTAATCATATTTTTCTTGCTTTACAAATGGCGGTTCTCCGTGTCTTCCATTAGGCTGTTGCATTTGCGTCTCACCCTGGTTCTGATAATGGTACTGGTTGCAGTCTTGAATATTCTGGTTGTCGTACTGGTTGCAGTGTTGAATATTTTGGTACTGGTTGCATCCTTGAATCTTCTCAAACTCATTATTTGCTGCAATCCCTTCCTTCATTGGTGGAATCATTATATTCTCAAATTCATTCTTTGTTGTAATCCCTCGAAAGATTCCTGGAGTCATCACATTCTCAAAATCATTGTGTGCTGCAATCCCTTCGTTGATTCCTTGAGTCATTGAAGCCTCATTAAAGACTTGATTCATGGCAGCTGGATCAAAGTATTGGTTGCCATGATTCTCCTGGAATACGCCCTCTCGGTGAATATTGTTGTGAATTTGTCTCTGAATTGGCATGCCTGGCATGTATCTACTTTGAAATGGCTCATCATATCCCGCACCAACACTAAAACCCTTTTGGCTCAAACTCTGAGTAGGAACTGTTTCACTTACCAGGTTTATTGCTTGCTTTTTTCTCATCTCATCAATGCCTGGAGTTTGTAATTGGTTTCTGCGGTGATGGCTATGTCCACCATCCAACCGTCTCCGCTTAAAGTATTTAGAGATATTAGCAAAACCCCCATTCTTGTCGAAATATTGGTTCGTTGCTTGCCCTCCTTGGTAACCATTACCGTTCCCGTTAAAGCGGTCCCCGTTCTGCTTTTCTTCAACCATATGTATAGAATTTTCGAATTGGTTCTGAGATTGCACATTCACAGCAGAGGCAAATTCATAATCTCCGCGCATTTCTCTACCGCGAAATTGACTGTCTGCAACCTTCCGGTCTGGCCCTGAGGATTCTGTTGGCAGAGGACAGGGAGGGACACTATGATTTCCCACATAAGGATTGAATGCAGGACGCTCTAGTATATGCTCCTTTTCTGAGGACTGCAGTTCTGAAGCAGACCTCGGGTATCGAGCTCCCCCTGGTTGTTGGAAAGTGGGCGTCCGAAATTGTTCCTGTCGAAACTGAGCATGCTTGTTCATGCCTGATGATGCAGTGGTCTGACCATTTTTTATTCCAGCAATGTCCAGTTGCTTCAATAACAACTCTACAGCTTTTGCGCTACCTTCAGAGCCCAACAATCTGTTTAACTCGAGCATAGGTTTCGTTGCCATTGATATTAAATGATCTAGGGTTTGTCCCCCAGTGCTAAACCCTAGCTCGCTTGTAAGCTCTACCAAACGGTTAGTTTGTGTTAGCAATGACCAATTTAGGGTTTCTCGGCTAGTATGCAACCCCAGTTCTCTTCTGCGATTTAGTACATGGTTGCTCTGCGTTTGCAACAACCACTCAATGGTCTGTCCACCCTTCTCATATCCTAGCTTTCTTGTGAGCTCAATCAATCTCTTCGTTTCAGATGGAAAAATCCAACCCACTGCTTCTCGCGTAGATTTCAGTTCCAAATTTCTTCTAAGCTCGTCTAATAGTTGTTTGCTGTCTGGTGGTATGTGCAATCTCCAATGTTCATTCTTGAGCTCCTGTGGGTGCTTCTGGAAATCGGTTGGACCACCCTCCTTCTTGACCTCTGATTTGACAGACAACTCGGGCACTTTCGAGGAGATATGTTCAGAGCTTCTCAGTGTAGGGTTTTTTTCTTGGCTGTCCATAACGCCCGGAAGGAATTGCAAGGTAGCCTTACAAAATTAACGTAGAATTCTCCGCAGAAGATATGGCCGAACTGCAAAAGCGCGTAGAAACCACTCGAGTATTGGTTCGGAAAAGCAGAGGATGTGCTCCGAACAGAAATAGCACCCCAATGAAAGAACACAGAACGCAGGAGCACGAGCCGTCTTTCGCATGTAGAATGGCACATGGGCATGGTTTCAATGTTTCATACGAAGTGCCCCAGGGTTTACAAAGGAATATCACCCCAAGAACTAGGGAGCGCGAATCGTCGTCTTCAAGCAAAAGCGGACATGGGCATGGTTTGTTACGAACCACTCAACACGGACATCGTCGGTCAAAGTTGTCGGTATTTAAAATAATAATAATAAAAAAGGAGACTAGTTAATCCTTTAATTATACGCCCAACATTGTTTGCCACCGATGGTATAAAATATGTATTTTTATTCTATTTTATTTATTTATAAATTGCATCTCCCTGGGCAAGATGCAGAATGTATGGAATAATTATATACTATCTCTATTTTTTTCCATATTTAATGGATTTTTATGCGGATAAATAATATTACAAAAGTAAATTTAAATTTAATAATCCTGGTTCAAGTATTCTTTTTTATTGTATATTTTTTTTAAATAATTGTATTCTCCTTTTAAATTAATTAATAGATTTTAATTATTTTATTAATTTTGATTTATTTATTATTGATGAACTTAAGTGTACCTGTTGGTAGCTATCTAGATTTTAGAAGAATATATTGTATGACCAACTAATATACTTTATTATTAATTTTAATAAATTTAAGATTAAGATTTGTCTTTTTATCGCTCTGTATATATATATTCTTTATATGAGTTGAGTTGAATAATGGATAGGAAGGAGTTATCCATTTTTTGGATAATATATTAATAAAATGATTTATTTCTAATAAAAATTTTAGTTTGGATTGTTTTAGATTATTATAATTTGAGTAGGTTTAATGATTAAAAGCATGTATTTGATTTTCAAAGGCCACATGTTGAAATCTAAAGGATGGTAGAGTATGTACAACTTCATGTGGGTCCCTTGTTCCATAAACAAGGGTACTTGATACACCAATTTGGTGTGCTTAGAGATGAGTTCCTTGTCCCACAAACAAGGGAGCCTTATATACCAACTTGGTGTGCATGATGGTTTGCCCCGTGCCTCACAAAGAAGGGAGTTCACATAAGGTGCTTTGTCCCACAATCAAGAGGAATTCATATACCAATTTGGTGTCTAAGGAGCTGGGTCCCTTGTCCCAAAAACAAGAGGGTCTTGAGAGGTGGATCCCTTATCCCATAAGTAAGGGGGTCTCATACTCCAATTTGGTGTGCATGGATGTGGGTCCTTTGATCCAGAAACAATGACGTCTAATGCACTAATTTGGTGCTTGGCTTTGTTGTGACCTTTATCTACAAAAAATTAGAAAGAACTTGTAATACTAATAAGGAAGATATTGAAATATTAGTTAACTTGAATATTAAAATAATTTATTTAAGGTTGTGACCCACTTGTTAAAGGAGATTAATTTTTCGCCATTGAGAAAGGTTTAATATCTTTGGTTATAGGTTCTTATCTTGGAAGCCATAGGGATACCTTGAAGCCATGCTTAAACATGTGGTTTCACCCAAAGATATTACATAAATGGTGTTATGTATGTCTATCTTTAAGAAAATCCCATGGGCATAGATTAAATTGACAATAAAATATATTGCTAGGGCACTCTCATGAGCACCAATATTGCAACAAGAATGTTGTAACTCCTAGGATACCAACATTACTTTATGAACCCGGGGTTCATACAAACTTGGAGGTGATAGTGTTGTATACATAAGTAAAAGTGATGGTTCTGCCTTTTGTCACTTGTTCAGCTGGCGAGAGACCACTGGGGCTTTTGAAGACAGACTTCTATGAATTCAGAAGGAGCTTGGTTTCTTGATGAAAGAGGGGAATCTACGCTAAGAGAGATCTGAGCTATTGCAATAATGGAAACAACTAAAATTCAATGCTAAATCACATCATTTCCTAATTAACTACTAAGAAACTATGCTAAATTAACACGAAGAAAATGCTATTGTCTAGGCATGAAAGTTAAAAGCATCAAACATCACTATTGAGCAAGTAAAGGGACTAAAATAGCTCTGTTTTTATCTTTTTGTTATTTTCATGCAAAATCAAATATGCAAACTAATCTCTTGTGGTGATGTGGCATGTGGTTTAAGGATTTTGAGGATGGCTAGAAGGTTTAGGAGATGGCTGGATTGTGTCAGAGACCCTTGGGTGACCTTTGGGGGATTCCTAGAGGTTTTCCCTCAAGTCAGCCTCAAAACAGGCCACTAGATAAAAACCTACAGGATGTACTAGAAACCTACAGGATGCAGCCGTGAGTAAAATGATGGGTGTTTGAGGTGATAGAAATCTTAGGGAAGGTGGTTGATGGGTGGAAAGGAGTGAGAAGAGACCTAGGATCACTCAGAAGTCAACAACAAGGTTAGGAGATGGTTAGATTTGCTCAATGTGCTTGGAAGAATTTCTATGTAAAATGGTGAAATAGTGAAGGCAATGGTGAAAGCAAGGAATGACTATAGTGAATTAAATGGAAAGTGATTGTTGGCTATGAGGTTTGTGTCTTCTCCCGAAGCACCTGCTCTGCATCAAACATGTATAATTTCCAAAATGTCATGTAAACAAGAAGCATTCTCATAGGCTAGAAAAAGCATAATTAATGAACAAACTGTTTACCTTACGCATGTGGAAAGTAGCTAAAATTAATGGAATCAAGGATGAGATCTATTGCAAGAATGAATATAGAAGCGATGGCAATGCAATCCTACTTTGCAAAACTAATCAAATGCTAGCTTAAATAAGGTAAACTCTAAAGCTTAAGAAAGAAATAGAAATCTGTGTTTTTGGGGCTGCATAACAGCCCAACAAAATTAAAGACAATGTCACCATAACAAATCCGGCTGACAGCTCTATCCCAAACCCGCATCAGGTAACTGTGGAGGATATAACAGACATACAACCTCCTATTGATCAGCCTCTACCTCCTTCTTCCTCAAAAGAAACTCAGAATGGCACTCTAAAAAATCCTCCCAAAGCAGAAATACCACAAACTATCATTCATCATAACGCTGACATTCCAACAGAAAACATAGAGAGTACACCTGAAAAAGAGAAATTTGCTACTATCAATGCCAAGAACCCATTGGAAAAACCATTCAGTTTAGAAGGAGAGATTGGAAAACTCAAGATATCCATTCCCCTCTCAGAACTTGTCAAACATGATGTATATAGGCAACAAATTCAAAGGTCACTTCAACTACCAAAGGTCAGGGATGATGTAAACATTTTAGAAGATACCCCTGAGCTGCTGTTTGGTCCAGAAGTTAATGGAAAATAAACATATGGACCTGTTCCACCCTTTTATGTCAGTCTGCACATACATGACAAAATATTGCATAATGTTATGTTTGACTCAGGTGCCTCACATAACCTTATGCCCAAAATTGTAATGGAAAGGTTGAACCTTGATGTCACAAGACCATATAAAGATCTATATTCCTTTGACTCAAGTCAAGTCAAATGTCTAGGCTTGATTAAAGACCTTTGTGTGTCTCTAGTCCAATTCCCCAACAAGACAATCCTAATGGACGTAGTAGTTGCTGACATTCCCACAAAATATGGCATGCTCCTATCCAGATCGTGGGGAGCAAAATTGCAAGGATCCCTTCAACTTGACCTCTCTTATGCCACTATATCTGTCTTTGGGCAACCAAAGAGACTGTATAGAGAAACATTAATGAAGTATGTGGTAAGCAGTGAGGAAAAGCCCCAAAATTTTCCAATTTACTCAATCCATTCTGATATGGATTCTTTTATTTTATTTAATCATAACACCAGTCCTCCAACTGATGATAAGCCGTTATCTTTAGAACAAGAAACATACATTAATGAGGAATCGGTTGCCAATACCCATGAAATTGTCTCAATAGTCAAGGTAACCAGCAAACAGCAAGAAGAACATCCCGAAACAGAAATTGTAAGTGTGCCCAATCCTCAAATAACTGAAACTCTTAATACAAACCTCAAACAGGAAATCACATGGTATTTAGAGTTTGAAGGTTCTGTAAACAAGTTAGGAGCAGGGGCAGGAGTATGGATTTACAATACACATGATAATCACGCATAAGGCCATGCCTATAGACTAAATTTCAGATGTACAAACAACATGGCAAAGTATGAAGCTCTTCTCTTAGGCCTTAAACTACTCATAGCCATAGGAGCTACAAAAGTGTCCATCCTAGGTGACTCCGATTTTATTATACAACAAATGAAAGGTAAATTTGTTACTAATGATAGTAGAATGAGAGCTTACAGGGCTGCTGCCACCGAAATACTCAATTCTTTCAACAAATTCAAGCTGGCCAAAATTCCAAGAGATCATAATGTTCATGCCCATAGTCTAGCAACTTTTGCCAGCACATGCAAGCTTCCCTTTGAACCAAATCACCATTTCACCGCTGAAATAAAACACAGACCTTCGATCCCTAACAATGTTAAGGATTGGTAGGTGTTTCAAAATGATGCCCAGATTTACAATTTCCTCACTCTTGAGGGCGAATTTTCCAACACAAGCATTGACATGGATGCCATGAACGATTCCCAACATCTAATAGAAGAAAATCAGAAGGCTCTAGTAGCTGCAACAGCTAAACAAATCCTTAACCCAACCGTGTTTGACAACGCAAACATAGAGCAGTTGAAACAGATGTGTTTAGAGGAAACAACTAAAGTAGAGGATGAGTTAATTGATCTAAAGAGTAATTTCCTACCTACCAGCCTTACTCCATTAGAAGACATGTTTGATGACAATGATGTGCCCAAAAAGCCATAAATGGAGCCTCTAAATGCTGTTATAGAAGAACACAACATAGGAACAGCAAAGCAGCCCAGAATGATTAAGTTGTCCAAAAATCTGCCCCCTGATAAAAAACCGAAATACGTGGATTTGTTCAAAGAATTCCAAGATGTATTTGCTTGGAGTTATGAGGACTTGAAGTCCTATTGACCCTCAGTGATCCAACATACCATTCCCTTAAAACCAAATCAAAAACTGTTCAAACAGAAACTTAGAAGAATCAACCCCATGCTTCTTCCCCTTATTGAAAAAGAAATAAAGAGAATGTTTGAAGCAAGTATCATTGCACCCATCAGATTCTCTGAATGGGTATCTAATTTAGTTCCCACTAGAAAAAAAATAGGAGAGATAAGACTGTGTGTATACTTGAGAAATTTAAACCAAGTCTCTCTAAAAGACCACTACCCTTTGCCCAAAATGGACCATATCTTACAAAAAGTAGTGGGTTCCTCTAGAATTTCTTTACTAGATGGATTTTTAGGATTTAATCAGATACTTGTTCACCTGGATGACCAAGACAAGACAACCTTTACCACACCGTGGGGAACATTTAAGTACGTTAAAATTCCTTTCGGGCTGAAAAATGCTGGTGCGGCCTTTCAAAGGGCAATGGATATTGCATTTGCTAAGGAAATACATGATTTCCTTGTTGTATACCTTGATGACCTAACCCCTTTCTCCAAATCTGACCAAGAGCACCTTACTTAAGGCAAATTTTCATGACATGCAGGAAATATGGCATTTCCTTGAATCCCAAAAAGTCGTTGTTTTCCCTTGAGGAAGGCAAGCTTCTAGGCCATATCATATCAAAAGATGGGATTAGAATTGATCCTGAAAGAATTCAAGCTATCCTCCAAATCCCCTATCAAAGAAACATAAAAGAACTGCAAGCATTCCTTGGAAAGATCAATTTCCTAAGGAGATTTATCCCAAACCTAGCTGAGCTAATAAGGCTATTGAGCAACATGTTGAAGAAGGATGTTAAGGTAAAATGGTCTCTTGAAACCAAGCAAGCCTTCGAGAGTATCAAAACTGCCTTGACTCAAATGCCTGTCCTCACCAGTCCAAAATTCGACAAAGATTTTATCATTTTTTCCTTTACATCCGAGCACACTATAGCCGTTGTCCTATTGCAAAAATATGATCAAGGTAATGAAAAGCCAATTGATTTCTTCAGCCAAGCTTTGAGAGATGCATCCTTGAAATATCAAATCATGGAAAAGCAGGCTTATGCCCTGGTTAAGGCCATCAAAGACTTTAGAATTTACATATTATACTCCCACGTGATTGCATATGTCCCAAACTCCGTTGTAAAAGATATATTAACTCAAGAAGGACTAGAAGGCAAAAGAGGCAAGTGGATTGCCAGCATCCTTGAATACGACATTGAGATAAAACTTACCAAACTGATAAAAGGACAAGGGTTAGACAAACTAATGTCCGAAAAAAACTTCCAAGCCTTAAATATTAATCAACTGGACAATGAACTAGAGCTGGCGACTCCACAGCTCAGTGAGACCTTGTTGCAATCCCCATGATATGTTGATATTTGCTTTGTATTGTTAAACCTGTGTGCTCCCCCAGGATTGTCCAGAACCAAGAAAATATTTTTAAGGATGAAATCCTCAAAGCTTTGTGTCATAGATGGTGCTTTGTTTTGGAAAAATCATGAAGGTATTTTGCTTAATTGTTTGACTATGAATGAAACTAACAGCATCATGAAAGAATTCCATGCAGGGGACTGTGGAGGACACTTATATTGGAAGTCCATTGCTAAAAAGATTTTAAGGGCTGGTTATTATTGGCCCTCTCTATTTGCAGATGTCAAGAAGTTTGCTGTTTCATGCCACAAATGCCAAATATTTGAAGGGAAAAGAAAATTACTGCCTTTGCTCCTTAAGCCCATTTCAACCGAAAAGCCTTTTTAATAATGGTGTCTCGACTTCATTGGAGAAATTCATCCCTCTTCCTCAGGCCAACACAAGTGGATTCTGAAAGCCACTGATTATTTCACTAAGTGGATTGAATCCATTCCATGTAGACAAGCCCTCCACCGTTATCCAATTCCTTGAGAGCAATATCCTTTCCAGATTTGGCTGCCCTGAGAAAATGATTACTGACAACGCTGCTGCCTTCAAATCCAAAAAGATCATCAATTTCTTCCATAAATTCCACATTACCTTGGGCCACTCCGAAGCTTACTACCCTCAAGGTAATGGCTTGGCCTAATCATCCAAAAAAAGCCTCATCAACATCATAAAGAAATTGCTAGAGGAAAACAAAAAGAACCGGCAAAGGAAGCTCACAAATGCTCTGTGGGCAGACAGACTTTCAACTAAGAAATCCATTGGGATGAGCCCTTATGAGCTAGTATATGGCATGGAAGCCAAATTTCCTTCATCTTTTGGCATTCCTACTATTAAACTGTTGCAGGAAATTCAAACTGAACCAAATGACATGCAAAGAAGAGTTAATCAAACCATTCATCTTCAGCAAACCAGAGAGCAAGTCTATGACAGAGCTCAAATGCTGAAAGAAAAACT
Organism: Pinus taeda; assembly: GCA_000404065.3. NCBI lineage: Eukaryota > Viridiplantae > Streptophyta > Pinopsida > Pinales > Pinaceae > Pinus > Pinus taeda. Next base: position 42,163 of record APFE030886829.1, on the reverse strand, counting down.
CAAAAGGATGTTTGATAAGAAATCTAAAGCAGTGGATTTCTGGGTTGGCAGCAAAGTCCTAAGATGGGACTCACATAGAGAGGAGAAGGGCAAGCATGCAAAATTCGATTTTCTATGGAAAGGCCCCTACATTATCAGCGTTGTGCAAGGCAATAATACATATTTTCTTAGATCTCTAGATGGCAACACAGCTGAAGAAGGCCTTGTCAATGGCCGAATGCTAAAGCACTACAATGATCCTTTTTTATTGAAAAGAACAGGCGGTGTTATTTCCTGTACATTAAATGTTTGTATATATCAGCACTTTGATTTTATTTTGTAATAGTCCATGATGCTAAAGCACGCAGAAGAAAGCAGGCAGTGCTTTACAATTTACCAGCAAATCAGTTAAGGGAAAGTGTAGTTAGCAGTCCAAAAGTTCAAATCAATCCAACAGTCAGCACTAAGAGGTTTCAAAGCACAACAATAACAGAAGAATCAAGGCAATATGACCTACTGTTCTTGGCTTCTCACAAGGAAAAACCATCCCCAAGTGGAGCCACTGTTAGCCTCCTGCTGTAGCAGGTTACTGATATTTCATGATTGAAATTTTTACAGGCCAAATATGTCATACTTTGCATGCTGCAATGCTCCATATTTGCTAAACAGTCAGCAAGGAAAGAATGCTACTCAAAGTTCATCTACTGCATTCCAATTTTGAAGAGTCATTCCAGTTTTGTAGAATTTTCATCGAAAGGGAGGTCCAAACAGCCTAATCTTGGTCTCCCTAGGTTTTAATTTCCTGTTTTAGAATATAGAGAATAAAAATCTGTCCAAATAGCTTAATCTTGGCAGATTCTTAGATAGGTAGAGAATCAAAGGAGCCCAACTGCTTAATATGGGCCCTTGGAAGAAATAAGGGTAGTTTGTAGATAGGAAGGCATAAAAAGAAAAAGTTGAAATGCTGCGTCTGCAAGTCTAAGTGCACCCAAACCAAAAGAAGAAAAAATGTTAGGTAAGTAGGATGGGTAAGTAGTTTTGAGGTTGCAGAATCTTGATTTCTAATCAATTCTATGTTTTAAAAGTATCATCTCTACTCAGGTCACAGTCATCACGCAGTTTTATGTGAAGGAGCTCAAATCAGGCATAACTAACTTCCCTTTCTTCCTCTTCCCTAAGTCATTGACTAATTTCCCCAAAAAGAGGTCAAGATCTACTTGATATCTCTTAGTTTCATCATTTTCCATGTCATTAACCTTGGTGAAGATTTGCTTCACTCAAGGAGGGTCCATACTTTCTCTACAAAGCTCTATCTCCCCTTTGAAGCCTAAGATCTCTGAAACTTAGCGCTTTCTGGTCATTTCCATATTAACTACTGACATTATTATTTAACTCCCTATATTTTTCCCATCCCCCTACTAAAACTATGGTAATAATCCCCTATGTAAATATCCCTTCCCCCTTGTTGAAATATAACCATAAGTGCTTCTCTCGGAATTACTAAGTCACCTGGACTTTAGTAAGAACCCTCTTTTTGCATGAATTTCCATTCCCAGGTGTTTGGACCCCTTCCAAAACACAAAGAACCCCTTTCCAAATGTAAAAACCCTCCCCGACACATTTTCTTTGGAATTTATTAATGTTTGTTTAATAAATCGCCAAGCGCCTTAACTCATTAGCCCGTTTACTAAAGTCTAAAACCCACCCGCGCCGTGGAAAAATTAAAAATTTAATGCACACGCTCATTTATTAAATCCCGTGCACCTTTGCCTCCCGTCCACCATCCGATCACCTCCCCCAGATCCGACGACCCTTGTTCGTATCGGGCGCCCTATTGTAGTGGTACGTTACCACCCGATGTCCGACGGTTTTACCGTCGTACACCGGGACAGGTGGCGGCCTCCCATTGCATCGGGCTGCCCCTGACAGAAACAACCTCCGTACCAAAGGCGGTCCAATGCACAGGCCAAAACCGCCCTCCCCTCAGATAATAGGACTGCCGCGTCACCCTGTCACGTCGCCTCCACATCACCTCACCCTGCCTGCGCCCGGCCACGTCACCCTGCCACGTGTCACTGCCACATCACCCCGCCGTACTGCCACGTCACCTTGCTGATGTCAGCATGTTATGTCACATCCGTACCAGATGGTCCCACTGCTGACATCATCCGCCGTACCGCTGACGTCATGCTGACATCAGCAGCCAAAAAACGGAAAAAATGTGCAAGTGTGAAAGTCAAGCTTCGGAGCTCCGGAATGAAAAACAGAGGCAGTTTTCGATGCGCTAATCGCACATCGCTACGGGAAATGAGTTATATTGGGGAATCTTTAGGGAATTTTTTGATTCCTTAGCTCTTTTTGCACCGAAAAGGCCCAAAAAAGCGTGATTTTTCCAATTTAAATGTATTTGAAGACAGAGAGAGACCAGGAACAGAGATTAAAGAGTATCAGATCAAATATACAGACAAAAATCATGTCAAAGAGTTTCAAGAAGCGGCGAAGACTATAAATGTAGCGAAAAAGTGTATCAAAGGATATTTTCTCAGGGTTCGAGGCAAATCCAGCATTAAAACGAAGGCTCTGAAAGTCAAGAAGCAATTGAAGATGCATTGAAAGCTCACCAACACAAATGACTGCACATTAAACTCACAGGAGATCAGTGGACCAGAACTCAATGCACAGTTATGACAGAACCAGTGCACCAAGTCACACAGGACACCCCATCAACTCAACTTGATCCAACTGCCTCTGGCACAGCCCAAAGGACTTACTTGCATTTAATTCCAGCAACAATTAGGTTTTAAAAAAAAACTTTTCCTGCAGACCTGTTTAGGTCGGTTGTAATAAATAACTTTAGATATTTTGCCTATATATACCACCCTGAAAACTGGAGTAGGGGTTGGTTGGTTGATTAGTTGCTTGATCTTTGGTATTTCGATATTTTCCTCAAGCAGAGACTTGCACTGTAACTGTGATACTTTCTATAATCAAAGACTATTGAAAGCATGGATTCTGAAACTGTCTGTTGTGTTTAAATTGGCCGAGGAGTGACTGTGGAATTCCTATGCTTCTACATGGTTCAATAAGTGTTTCTTAACTCTGTTAGTCTTTTTCATGTTTTTTTTATCATCAATCCGCCATCTAAATTGCATAAAAGAAGAATAGTTTAGGATTTGCTTAGCTACACCCTAGGCTCAATTTCTGCAATTTTGCATGTTTTCATCAGGAATAGTTATGAACATGCATACTTAAATGATCTTGTTGACACTATTTCTTTCACTTATGAATGATAGTTTAGGAATTCTTAACTTCTCCTAGACAACCATTCATTCACTTCTCCTCCCTGTCAGTTTTGATGAAAGATTCTTAATTGCCTTTCATCCCTAACCATCATTTCATCCTTTCAGCAAATTGATAATCGTCTCATGTGTGGCTATCCCACTCCATAATCCTCTTGTTACCAAGAAAACGCAATAGCAAGCCTTAATCCATGACTCCATGCCCAATGGTTTGAAACTTATCACACTTTACCTTGCCTCCCTGCTTGGAATTATCTTCCTTGCATGCATCCTCCATCCAAACAAAAAATCAAAACCCCTGAAACCAACAACTAGCCTAAAATCATCATCAACAAAGTTAAATCATAAAGAGAGAGCCCTCTCTGATTGCAGGTGGGCTAGAACCTGCAATCCAAAGATTTTTTTGTGGTTACCTTGGCCGTATCCTTTCAGGAGCCTAGGGACAACCTGAGTGATAACAGGATACACTAGAAAAAGTCCTACAACATTGCATAGCTACCAAGCTTTGTTTAAGCCATGAAAAATGTTACATGATGATGACAGAAGGACTTATTTTAGGAAACTATATTTCAGCAGCTAACATTCACGTAGACCCAGCCAAAATCCAAATACTTTTGCTTATTCCTATTCCTACTACTCAAACAGAGGTACGTAGCTTTCTTGGATTCTCTGGTTACTACAAAAGATTTATATAACATTATTCACGTATTGCTACACCATTGTATGCACTAACTGGTAATGTTGATTTTCTTTGGACAGAAAAAAGTGAATGTGCCTTCAACGATCTGAAGAAGCTCATATCTACAGCCCCAGTCCTTCGGGGATCGAATTGGGGTTTTACATTCCAGATATCATCTGATTCCTTAGACACAACCATTGGAGCGGTCCTTGGACAGGAGGAGGATAGAAAACCATATGCAATTTATTACATTAGAAAAAATCTATCCCCTGCTGAATTAAATTATACCGTCACTGAAAAAGAATTTCTAGCTGTTATACATGTTGTCAATAAATTCAGACATTACATTACTAGATATCCTGTTATCTTGTACACATATCATTCTGATATAAAATATCTAGCAAACAAGCCTATCACAAATGACAGAATAACTAGATGGCTGATTTTATTGCAGGAGTTTGATATTACAATCAAGGATCGACACGGGAAAGAAAACCCAGTAGCTGATTTCCTCTCAAGAATGCCAAAACCAGTTGATGCAGCAGCAGTTGAAGATCAATTTCTAGATGAGCATCTATTTTCCATTGTTGTTCAAACACCTTGGTATGCTGATGTTGCCAATTACCTAGCAGTAGGTAAGTTACCAAAGTATCTAACCCCTAATGAGCGAAAACAGATTGTTCAGCAAAGTACTAGATTTTCCTGGATTGGGGTCTATTTGTTTCACACAGGGGCAGACATGCAAATCAGGAGATGCGTTCGACAAGACAAAATTTTTGATATATTGAAAGCATGCCATGACCAACCATGTGGTGGACATTTCGCTGATCGCAGGATTGCACATAAAGTGTTACATACAGGGTATTATTGGCCCACAATGTTCAAAGATGCAAAGAAATTTGTCCAAGCATGTGACAGTTGCCAGAGAGCAGCACGTCCTAGTCAATCAGATGAGATGCCTTTGAAACCACAGCTAGTCATCAAACCATTTGAGCGTTGGGCTCTTGATTTTGTGGGACCAATCAACCCACCATCAAACCAGAAAACATACATTTTGGTGGCAACAAAATATGTCACCAAGTGGGTTGAAGCAGAGGCCTTGCCCAGAGCTACAGAAGAATCTGTTATACAGTTCCTGCTCCATCTATTTGTACGCTACGGCCTCCCTAGAGAGATAATTACAGATGGAGGGCCACAGTTTGCTCGGAACAGAATAGCGGCAACACTCAACAACTATCATGTCCAGCATAAATTACCACCACATATCACCCATAGGCAAATGGGCAAGTAGAAAGCAACAATAAGATAATAGAAACAATTCTAACAAAAACAGTTGCATCACATAGATGTCATTGGGCTACCAGACTACCTGAAGCACTGTGGGCTTATATAACAACATGGAGAAGCACCACTGGTCACTCACTTTACCACCTAATGTTCAGAAAACAACCTATTTTTCCTATAGAACTTGAAATCCAGACATTACGAGCAACACAAGAAGTTGGGTTAGACTTAACTGAGGCACAGACTAATCGACTGCAATAGATCAATGAGCTGGATGAAATTAGGCTCTCTACAGTTCAACACATTGCCCTGATACAACAACAGAGAGCTAAATGGCATGATGCTCTCATTAAAAATAGAGTCTTTCACGAAGGAGACTGGGTCTTATATGATTCTAGGTTTCAGGACTTCCCCGGGAAACTCCAGACTCGTTGGCTGGGACCATATGAAATCCAGAAAGTACATGATAATGGTACCCTTACCCTGATTACTATTGGTGGTTCTGGATATACCTTTAAGGCAAATGGCTATCGATTCCATCTCTATCGCAAACCACTTACTCAGGAGTCCTTCTACCAACAGCTACGCCAAGATTCAGATATGGAGATCTTAGGGGAGGAAGACAAGTCTTCCTCACCTGTAACTCACTAAGAAATTTACTTTCCCTTACAATTTGTACATAACTTCTTGAATTATTTTTGTACATATCTTTGCAACAAGTTTTGTTACTTATGCTGTTCCTTTTTTTTCAAAAGGAATAGCACTTTTGGTTTTCTGCTGTTCCTTTTCTAAAAAGAACAACACTTTGTGTTTTTGCTGTTCATTTTTCAAAAGGAACAACACTTTTGATTTTTGCTATTCCTTTTCCAAAAGAAACATCACTTTTGATTTTTGTTGTTCGTTTTCCAAAAGGAACAACACTTTTGATTTTTGTTGTTCCTTTTCCAAAAGGAACAACACTTGTGGTTTTTACTGTTCCTTTTCCAAAAGGAACAACACTTGTGATTTTTGCTGTTCATTTTCCAAAAGGGATAGAACTTGTGATTTTTGTTGTTCCTTTTTCAAAAGGAACAACACCTAGGTTTTGTTGTTCCTTTTTCAAAAGGACAACACTTGTGTGTTTTGTTGTTCCTTTTTCAAAAGGAACAACACTTGTGTGTTTCTACTGTTCCTTTTTCAAAAGGAACAACACTTGTGTGTTTTGCTGTTCCTTTTCCAAAAGGAACATCACTTGTGTGTTTATGCTGTTCCTTTTGAAAAAGGAACAACACTTGTGTGTTTTTGCTATTCCTTTTCCAAAAGGAACAACACTTTTGATTTTTGCTGTTCCTTTTCCAAAAGGAACAACACTTTTTCCTTTCTCTCGTTCCTTTTCCAAAAGGAACAACACTTGTGTGTTTTGTTGTTCCTTTTTCAAAAGGAACAACACTTGTGTGTTTTTTCTGTCCCTTCTTCAAAAGGAATAGCACTTTTGATTTTTACTGTTCCTTTTCCAAAAGGAACATCACTTTTTTCCTATTGTTCCTTTTTCAAAGGAACGACAATTTTTTAATTTTGCTATTCCTTTTCAAAAGGAACAACACTGTTGATTTCTACTGTTCCTTTCTCCAAACAAACAGCATTTGTGAACTGTTGTTGTGCCCTCCCTCGAAAGGAACACTACTTATATGATTTTTCTCTCCTTGTGAAACAACTTGTCCCTTTTGCTATTCTAAATTAAGGATGCTTATTGCTAATGTTCTTTCAAAGTATTTTTGAATATGGCTATGCACTTATGTGATGCAAACAAAAGTACAGCCATACGGAAATCAGTAAATCATAAATCACTATCTTTATAAGAGACCACCCTGAATTGGTGAAAGGATGCAGGGAAAGACATGCTTATTCATCATTTTTTTTGCTACCATTGTCCTACTAATTCCGTTCTGATTGGTTATCTGTATCATGATGGTTCCTTTTTAATCCTCTCTCATTATCATTCAGCACTAAGAAAAAGGGATCTATACCTTTCTATTGGGATATTAGGACTTCTTCCACCATTCCTACTCTTAAGGAGTGTTGAACCACCCTTTGTGTATAAACAGGAAAGGCTCTTTATGAAAAAAAACAAGAAGTGTCATGCGGAAAGAGTTATTTTTGCGGACAAACCTAACCTCCCTAGGAGTCTAAGACTCTCTAGTGACAAACAAACCAAACAAGAGCAATCCTTCTCTAAACATACATTATTCTATGAGAAACCAAGTGTTTTCCGATCTTACCTTAGGTCCAACGCTTGTTGTAGCAGTCCAGCCTTGCTGATCCAGATGAGCTCCTCCTTCACTTTAAGACCTGCATACACTAACAAGGCAAACGATTACATAACACCTGAATATTTCATAAAACAAAGCATATTCATCACATAGACCAAGGAGTATCTGAAATAATTCATTAACAACAAATCATTGAGAATAATGGACTTATTTGTATTAAAGAAACAAAAAAGGAACCATTACAACCTGAGCCTTGGTGTTGTGCAAGTTCCTCCCAGGGTCCAACAAGAGATTTCCTCTACTTTGACAAGCTCACCCACTCCCAATATGGCAACAAGAAAGGATGGTAATCTCTCGTCACAAGTTAACAATGGAAGTCCTAATTCCAGCAGCATTTACCCTTTGGAATGTTCACCTTTCAACCTCCCCTCCTTTTGCCCAATGCCTGTATTTATAGTGTTCTAGAGGAAGTTATTCAGTTCCAACATCAATGGGATACTCCCTCTTTTGGATGGGGTAGCTCCTCTCTTGATGGGATAAGTTCCTCTATCATAGGGATGCACGAACCATCTGGAGGCGCTCAATACACGTCAAACACTCTTCTAGAAGGTTTTAGAAGTGACCACAAGTAACTTTTTAAAGATGAAACTCGCGCCTTTTGACCTTTACAGGGGTATGCACCCATCCTTTGGCTTACAGAGCGTACAAGTATGCAGGCACAGTGTGTTTGGATTGCGTACACGCAGGCAAGGTAGAGAGAACCTGCGTACCCAGAGATAAACATGTTTTTAAGTGAATTTCTCTCTTTTTTGAAGTTTGACATGAAGAGCAAAGGTATGAGGCTTGACAAGGAGGATAATATGACTATTGATGGAGCCATATTTCAGTGTAACACACCCTACCTCATTTCCATGGCCTGACTACAGAAGATCTTGACACCTGTTTGTTTGAGTTTGTTGTTATCTGTTGAACCTATGACTATGTAGAGGACGAGAAAATGTTGAAACTGTTCCCTTCTACTCTCAAGGATGCAGCACTATCCTAGTTCATGGGATTACTTGGCAATAGCATCACAACTTGGGCTTATATGGAACAAGCCTTTAAAAACAAGTATCGAGACTATTTTAGGTAAAAGGATTAAAGAAGAAATTTTCTGGATTACTATAGCAAGCGATGAGTCCCTGGAAGATTATGAAGGGAGGTAATAGCTCAGTTACAAAAGGGCCAGGTGTACACTTGACCTTGAATCTCTGAAGTTGGTCCTCTTTAGGGGAATTCGGGAAGAACTTTTAGACACCCTCCATTCACTAGCCGAGGGAGACATCTACCGACTTTCCTATGAGGACATAAAGACTATTTTTAGAAACCAATCTAGAGCATCCAGAAATAAAGGTAGGGGGAGTCAACCCATAGTGAGTATGTCTTCCTCTAACTCATCCATTAAAGGAGAAATTGGAAACATGCTAGAATACTTCAAGAGTGATATGTTGTAGACTCTTGCGACGCAAATGGATACCTTACATATCAAAAGGAAACAAGAGGAAGTAGAGAGGGATTTAGAAATTTTTTGCCCTAGATGAGCCAAGAGGGATCCTAGGAATGATTGCCCATTAAACTCTATAGAGGTTTCTTTAGTCTGTGAAGAAAATCAGTCTACAGACAAGTTCCCTTCCTTACCTAGACTTAAAGTTATATATCAAGCAGTTGAGGGAGTCATTTAATAGCTCTATTACATAAACCAAAGGAGACCACATGGACCTACACTATATCAGCAGGGGATGCAAGGGACATCTAAGGCATGCTACAACCCCAACCAAGCCACTTCCATACATTCTTGGGGTCCCCCTAGTCATCCTTCATGGTCCACACCTCCTCCTTGGTCCTCCACATCTGCATATCATGCCCAACCAGTCGCCCATTCATTTGAATCCTATGCTTAGCCACAAACCCAGTGGAATGCATCTAACCGGAGGTGGAGGCCTCAATACAACTCTCCTCCCACTCTTTTGCCTCCACCACCTGCCAAACCACAACCATTACCTTCTGCTCCACCAAAGCAACCCCAAATGCGTACCCAACCAAATCTGAACCCGAACAACAGACAGGCTCAACAAGTGTATAGTGGGGAACCATCATGCCCAACTTATGCTGTTGAGATTCAGGAAATTAACTTGCGATTTGGGAAAGTTCTCCAAGATAGTCAGCCTCCACCCAGGGAGGTTGAGGAAGATAAAGAGGAAGGTGAACCTAAAGCAAATCCACTGTTTCCTGAGAGACTATCCGCAACGGTCCAGCCTACCCCAAAATAAACTGAACTCCTGGGAGAATTGAAACATTTATTTGTGAAGAATAAAAGATGTGCCTATCTATAATAGGTTGATCAAAGAAAAGTTCTTTAGGCATCCAGGAAGGTGCAAGAGAGATGCCCCAAACATCAATGTCATAGGGCAACTGTCTGACCTGATGTTAGGGCAGGTAATCTATCCAAAATATCTGGACCTTAGAAGCCCAGTAGTTGATGTCCACATCAATGGAATCATGATCCCACACACCTTGATTCATCTCGGAGCTTCGATTAGTGTGATGACAAAGGACACAATGCTCAAACTCAACCTCAAAGACTCCTTGAGGAAGACCATGATTGTGCTATAGCTTGCAGACCGCTCCACCATGACCCCTGAGGGGATTGTGGAAGATGTGATGGTCTCCATTGATTCTTGGGAGTACTCTATTGATTTCATAGTTCTCTAGCCAAAGGCAAAGCTCGCTGGGTATCCTCTCATTCTAGGAAGACCCTCGTTGGCTACCGCTGATGCCTACATAGCTATTCAGCTGTGAACATGACCATAAAGAACGGGCGTATGTCCAAGAAGCTAATCCTATATCCTCTTGCCCAACCCTTGCTAGAACATGATCTACCTCTCTAGATGGAGGAGGAAGATGACGATGAAGTCTATTCTGCACCAGTTTTTGCATTAGAAATCGCCATGGGGGAAAAACCGCAATATGAGGACGATACAATTGAAAATATGATTCAGAATCCACCTCCCAGTGTATCGCCATTAGAGGACATAGTAAGAGAAACCCAAAACAACCCCTCAACTGATCTCTATGCGGCCAACTCCACTCCTCTCCATGTTAAGAATATAGAGTTCAGCCCAGAAAGAACCTTGAAAATCAATCCATCCCTATCCACTTTCCAGGAAAAGGAACTATGTAGCCTACTAAGAAAACACCTAGATGCCTTCGCTTGGTGTTATAAGGAGATGAAGCGAGTGCACCTTTCAGTATGCACTCATCATATATATACATCAAGGAGAATTGCAAGCCAGTTAGGCAGCCTCAAAGGAAGATGAATCCAGCATTTAAAGATATAGTTAAGGAAGAATTGCATAAATTGCTTGATGCAAGATTCATCTATCTCATCTTTGACAATGAATGGGTCTCTCATTTGGTGCTAGTGCCAAAGAAAAGTGGTAAGTGGAGAATCTATGTTGACTATCAGCAATTGAACAAAGCCACTAAAAAGGACCATTTTCATTTACCTTTCATAAATCAAGTGTTAGAGGGTCTGGTAGGGAAAAAGTTTTTCTCTTTCCTCTATGGGTTTAGTGGGTACAATCAGATTCAAATTAGCCCGGAAGACCAAGATAATACCACTTGTCCTTGGGGTACCTATGCATACTGAGTCCTTCCTTTTGGTTTGTGTCATGATCTAGCCACTTTCCAAAGAGCGGTACTGAGTATATTTTTTGAATTAGTTCATGATGTAGTAGAGATATACATGGATGACTTTACTCCTTATGGCTCTAACTTTCAGGAAGCTTTATCTAACCTAGGAAAAGTTCTAGACAAGTTTATTGAGATGAACTTATCCCTCAGTTCGGAAAAATGTGAATTTCTGATGACTAGAGGAACCATGCTACGTCATTCAATATCTCAACAAGGACTATAGGTGGACCCCAACAAAATTTCCATCATCCAAAGTGTCCCACCTCCTCAAAAAGTGAGAGATGTTAGAAGTTTCCTAGGCTTAGGTGGGTGTTACCAGAGATTCATTAAAGATTTCAGCAAGCTAGCCTCTCCTTTGTTTGGCCTCTTAGGTAAAGATGTTGAGTTCATATGGTCGGAAAATTATCAAGAAGTCTTAGATACCTTAAACAGCAAGCTTGTGACTGCCCCAATTCTAAGAGGCCCAAACTAGGCCCTACCTTTCCACATTCACACAGATGCCTCGAAAAAAGCAATAAGAGAAACCTTAGGAAAAATTGATGAAAAATTACTGTATGCCATATACTTTGTAAGAAAAAACTTGTCAAAGGTAGAGTTAAACTATATGGTGACTGAGAAGGAACTCCTAGCTATCGTACATTCCTTAAAAAAATTCGGACATTATATCACAGGCTATCAAACTTTTTTACACATTGATCACGATGAAATTAGATATTTAATGAACAAACCATATGTAAATGCTCACATTATTAGATGGTTGATTTTACTGCAGCAATTTGACTTGACCATTATTGATAAGCCTGACAAAGAAAATGTTCTTGCTGACTTTTTGTCTAGAATAAATTTTCCTGCACGTGAAGAAGGAATGGTGGATGACCAAATGCTAGATGAAAATCTATTTTCTATCTTAGTACTCTCTTCATGGTTTGGTGATATAGCAAACTACTTTGTTTCAGCACAGTTCCCACCACACCTATCCTCAAAAGAGAAGAGCAAGATAGTAAGGAAAGGCACCCCTTTCACCTGGATTGGGGGTAACCTCTTAAAACTTGGCCCAGATCAGATCTTGAGAAGATGTTTTAGGGAGGAGGTAGTCTTTGACATCCTCTTGACCTGTCATCATGGACCTTGTGGAGGTCATTTTGCAGCAAAAAGAACTGCTTTCAAGATACTAAAAGTAGGCTACCATTGGCCCACTCTTCATCAAGATGTGAAGAGATATATCAGCCAGTGTGATCAGTGTCAGAGGATGGGGAAACACAATCCAAAGAATGAGATGCCCATGAAACCTCAAGTGACCTTTGAGCCATTTGAGAAGTGGGGCACAGAATTTGTGGGGCCTATCATCCCTCCTTCAAATAAGAAACAATACATCATTGTGAGCACCGATTACCTGATAAAGTGGGTAGAGACAAAAGCAATAAAAGCAGGGATAGAGGAAAAAGTAGCTGAAATTTTTAGAGAGAACATATTCTACAAGTTCTTGTATCCAAGAGAGTTGGTCACATATCAAGGTACTCAGTTCACTTCCAATTTGATGTTAGAATATTATATATATTACGGAGCAATGGAACGCATAAAATATTGCAGAAATGTAAACACAGAAAATGCACAAAACAAGAGAGACACAGATATACGTGGTTCACCCAGTTTGGGCTACATCCACCTTGAACAGCCAGTCCTTCCTTTCTATTATCCAGCAAAATGAAGAGACACAACCTATAGCAAATCCGTTGTAATATCCTCTGTCATCTCTCACAGTCTCACCTCTGTGTTTGTCGCTCACACAGAATACACATCTATCTCCCGGCCTCAAATACAATGCCCTCATACAAAGAGAGGGGTTGCCTTCTAGGGCAAAAAACCCTAAACTAAACATAGTTCTACTGTCAGATCATCCGCCTAATGAACGACCCATATTGACTAGAAATTACTATAATTTTACAAGGCAATTTTACAGTTGTTTTTAGGTTCGGGGGCGCTGCCCCCAAAACCCCCCGCCGGGGAGGGGCTCCCAAAGGTCGCAGCCGCCCCACCCTAGGCCCCCCCTGCAGCGAATATTTTACGGGCAGCGTTGCCACCCCCATTTGGAACTGGGGTCCAATGTGGTGGTACTTTTGAATATATAAGATAATCAGGCTCCACACCCAACAATCTCCCACTTGGAGACTGATTGTAGCAACTCCACCGTTGCTCCATTTGCTGGAAAATGACTCCTCTTTGGACCTCGCTGTGTCTCATCCTCATCGTCATCCTTGAAGACCAACTGAAACTGAGCATATTCTACGTTTCTCCCTGGTTACAACTTTTGTTAGCATATCTGCAGGGTTCTGGCTAGTGTGTATCTTTTCCAGCTTCAACTCTCCATCTTCCAACACTGATCGTATGAAATGGTACTTGACCTATATATGTTTCGTCCTAGAATGAAATGCTGAGTTCTTTGCAAGATGAATGGAACTTTGACTATCACGCTATAATGTGCCCATATCATGCTCCTTACCCAATTCACCCATAAACCTTTGTAACCAAATCATTTCTTTACTAGCCTCTGTAGTAGCAACATACTCTGCTTCTGTTGTTGAAAGTGCAACAACACTTTGTATTTTTGAAACCCAACTGACAGTTGTTCCACCAATAGTGAATACGTATCTTGTAGTGCTCGTCCTATTATCTCTGTCACCTGCCATATCTGCATCAACATATCCCTGTAGAGAAATGTTTGAACCACCAAAGCATAATTCTTGATCTGTGGTACCTTTCAAATATCTGAGAATCCATTTCACTTCCATCCAATGTTCCTTTCCTGGATTGTTCATGTACCTGCTTACAACTCCCACAGCATGTGCAATATTAGGCCTTGTGCAGACCATTGCATACATTAAGCTTCCAACTGCTGATGCATATGGAACTTTAGACGTATAATCAATGTATTCTTGGGTCTTTGGGCAAATTTCCTTACTAAGTTTGAAATGGCTAGCAAAAGGTGTACTAACTGGTTTTGCATTGTGCATGTTAAATATTTTCAACACCTTTTGTATGTACTCATTCTGAGACAATGTTAATTTACGATTTTTCCTGTCTCTAGTTATTCTCAAACCAAGTATTTGTTTTGCAGCTTCCAAATCCTTCATTGCAAATGAATTTGCCAATTTTCTTTTGAGCACATTTATTTCCTGCACGTTAGATCATGCAACAAGCATGTCATCTACATACAATGACAATATAATATAGCTGCCATCATTTTGCTTTTTCAGATAAACACAATGATCAGAGTGACATCTAGTATAACCTTGTTCAGATATAAACTTGTCAAATTTTACATACCACTGCCTTGGAGCCTGTTTTAAGCCATACAAGCTCTTCTTCAACCTGCACACAAGTTTCTCCTTCCCTTTCACTTCATATCCTTGTGGGTGTTGCATATATATCTCTTCCTCCAAATCCCCATGGAGAAAGGTTGT